>PQWD01007675.1:124012-146620 GCA_019425675.1 Leucinodes orbonalis | reverse complement strand
TCCCAATATAAGGACGCTTTTATGTTTCAGATATTGTAAACAGCAACAGGTACACGCTTGAAATATTCACAATATATTAAGCTATATGTTGACATTACGAATAAATGACTTGCGCATACAACTTTAGTAACGTAACACCAATATGGCATTACATGACATTAAATATACAGTAACAACATGTTTATTGATTGGGTAAGAAGTCAAGCATTCATAATCACATTGACTTGATATAATTTAGAAGTAAGTGTTACTTACACTTCACCGAGGTTATTTGATTAATTAATTACCAGTAAATTACAATAATTACCAGTCCCATCAGTCAAGATAAGTACCTTATCCACATCTCTACGTTACTTGGAATAACAAGTAAAAAAAATATTCTGGTATATTAATGTATATTCTTTAAAAAAAAAAAAAAGAATGAATAATAATAATAGTACCAACCGGAGTCTGCCAACCCTACGGAACGTAAACAAACCGTGCGCACGCGCCTCCTCTATAAATACTAGAACCGTGTATTATGTGTGTGAATTTACACTTGTTTTTGTTGTGACAATCCGCTGAAAATACCATTAATGTTATTGACATTGGCACTTTGGCTTTACTCGGAAAACAATAAGTAACATATTTTATACTTTGGAGCACTTCATTGATGCGTATTTCATCTGTATAATTCTTAATACCTAACAAAATTCTACATAATATGTAATTATATTATAATAAATATGTACAGAAATGTTTATACATTTCATATCTTTAGAATTTATGACATATTGGAAACGATACGTAATCAATATGTTATTATCTATTTACGTAGCCTACTACTTCACTCTTCGGGATGAATGATAATTTGAATTCTAAGAAGCCAGATACCATACAAAATCTATTGTGCCAAAGCCATAATACCAATACTTTTGCACATCCCATTGAGTGTCAAAACGAATGATAACGATTTAATAGTACGGACCTATCACAGCAACCTAAATTTAAGTCGTATCTAACATCAACCGAATTTCTTTATTTGTGAAGGTTAATATTAACTCTATCACTACCACGCTTTATCACTCAAAAAGCTAATCTTCTTCAATAGCTTTGTGTATTTTTACGACGAAAGACTGCCCTAACTTGTTGAAAAATTATAAAATATAGGTTATCTGGACAACTTTGTTTAGTCTATCTGAATCTATGTGGATCTACACGTGTAAGTTTTCACAACAACAATAGGTTGTTGTGAAAACTTACACAGAACATTGTTCAAGTTCATTCAGTAAATGTCATATCCAAAAACATTTCCACAGCGTCATCTGGCCTGAATTTAAATCAATTTAAGCAGAGCTTGTATTATGAGTACTGTACAATAGATAAACTGTGTGATTATCGATAGAATTTATTAATATCAAATAAAAGCGTTAAGGTCATAATTGGCTTATTATTACAAATTGACAACGTGATATCAAATATATAAAAAGACCGTGTTCATTCATTCTATTTTAAAAATACAGTTTATCTAAAACGGATTTAGCAGCTTATAAGTAATTTAGCCGATCATTCTATTCGCGGATCCACAGGCGTCAGTTGGTGCCGGTAAGTCCGAAGGCCGTCACAGCGGGCCTTAGTAGGCCGTCAATTAACACCACGTGCGACAATTAGCTCTTATTTATTATATCAGCAGACTCATCGTTGAGAAAACCTTCAAACGTATAAGGTACTTGCATTAAGAAGCTCCCGTCCACTTCTGTTTCACTGGTACTTTTGAAAACGACTGTCATAATAAACATTGCAATACTTCCTCTTTGCCAGTCGCTATGGTGTTAGTTAATATAAATGGTATGAGATGTTCATCATTCTTTTATTAAATCTATAATAAGTGGTATCAAGATGAATTTGAACAATTTTGGCAATTTCTGTCAGAATATCGGCGCTGTAGCACAGCCTTTGTAAGCATCGCAATAGCTTACGCTGAGGCGGAACCCTTTGACCTTTATTAATGTTTATAGCTTTATTTTTAATAAATACTTATATTAGGTTTTTTTTTCTAGAGTAATTGTAATTTCTTTTGATTGAGTAGAAAGGCATATCTATGACCAATTAGATCAGAGATTGACAGTGGTCTTACGCCAACGATTCTACAAAGCACGGCATTATCTTTATTTTGCTACAACCAGATGATTCAGCCTTCATCGTTCGAACGAAACTGGGAAAAATCGCACATTGTGACACAGTATTCTTGCGTGGGATTCAAAACCACGGCCCACTGGATTTACGCAAGTACCACCGGATTTTCATTTACTTCACCCAGACTACCAGCTATATCAAAATTATCGAGCTTTTAGAGCATCAGGCTATACCTACTCGCCAGCAATCTTTTCAACGTTGCTTTTAGGAACTTTGATTTTCTTTTCTTCGACCTTTACAGCTTCAAAGGGAAAGGGGCAGATGGCTCTCAGCCTTAAGAATTTACACAAGGAGCCTAAGGACGTCTCAGAATCGTACTCGAACTTAGGCTTAGGGTATTGCAAGGAGGGCTCGATAGCAGGAGGTTGAATCTGGCAGAAAATTATAGCAGAAAAAATGCGATGGTCAGGAACGAAAAAGGACTTGGTCCCTGGTTTCAAAAGAATATATTAAAATGATTTGAAATATTTGCACGTTGCAGTCAAAGGTTATGAATTAAGACAGCCTTTTTTTGGTGCCAAGACTTTTTTCGTATCGATATTCGCGTTTTTTCTGCTACAATTTTCTGCCAGTTTCAGCCTCATCTCGATAGCCTAGTATATATTTGGGATTATTAATGTTATTATTCACGTCAAAGAAGTTCGGAGTTCCATCAAGGCCATTAGATACGTCATACGTGCACAAATTATACGGATAACTATTTCATTAATGTAGAATTTATTCTAATAGTACGGTTATGGCTGCCAAATGATATTAACGTAAACTTAGGCACTAATAGTATTTAGTATGAACTACTATCAATCTATCTTATATCCTTTGTCTGTCTTATAGATTAGAGAGACTTATTTATTAAGAAACAGATTTAAATGTATTACAGGTGATCAAATCCACGATTCTTGACGAACAAGGGACTAGACAAGGTCAGTTGTTGATCCTTATATCTATTTTATCCTCTAGGGATGAAATGTATCCCCAAAATCTGAAGCCCAAGGCAAGCACATCCTATCGACCAACGATCGAAGATTTGGCAAACTGCCAAAACGCAATTTAAAAGATCATGGAAGACCAAAGTTGTTTAACATCAAAAGATTTAACAATCTAGCTATTTGAAAGGTCTTTACTAACAATGAGATTATATATATTCCAATAGAGGTGAAAATAAAAGAAAACCATTGACATCCTCCCATATTTGTCGTGTGTGTTGTGATTTCACGACATCTTATATTGTCTAAATGCTCTCAAAGATTAAACGAAGCCCAGCCCACCAGAGGACTGTACGGTTAAAACCGTTGTATATAGTACAAGAACACGACGAAATCAAAAAAACAAGTTAGCCGCAATGTTCCGACCACGCGACAGTGAAAGTGTTACCGACAAACTGGCGCGCCCGGGCCCGATGAAACTCTGCACAAGTGTGGAATGGATGAGATTCAATTAGCATATTAATGGAGCGGATTGGTAGCGAGTCGTGAAACATTGAGCTGACTAGATTTTTTAACCAACTGGTACCTATTCCATAATAAGATGCAACTTTTCTAGTCCCTATCCTATCTTTCGTAGTCCATTTTGGACATAGATTTTTCCATTTTTTTCAAGGCAAGTATTTGAGTTCGCGTGATACATCTTAGGCTGCATCGTCACTTTCCATCGAGTTGGCAGTCAAACGCACTCAAATTATTAATTAAAATAGATCACCCTTATTTTTTACCAGACATCCTGGCGCTTTCATCACCAGCCTCCACAGGCGGAAGGTCACTTGTTGTGGATAGCAAATTGTAGGTTCATTGTTGTAAATTCTGCATGCATCATGTGCTTGTTAAAAAATACAACTTGGGTATCAAATTAACAGAGAGTAGATTGCTTTTTCAAGAATGATAGATTATCCAACTATCCTTGATGGTATCTGCAGAATATCCATCATCATCAGCTCATTAAACGTCCCCACCGAGGGGCACGAGCCTACCCGTATAGGGTGATTAGGCCTTAGTCGTCCACGCGAGACTAGTGCGGATTGGACGACTTCACAGACAACCTTCGAATCTCTTCGCAGGCGTGCATGAAGGTTTCCTCACGATGTTTTCCCTCACCGTAAGAGCGTCGGATAACGTACATATATTTTTCGAAAATACATTGGTACGTGTCGGGATTTGAACCTCAGCCCTCCCGGTAGGAAGGCGACAGTCCACACCACTGAGCCACCGACGCTCTCAGAATATCGCAGAATATCCAACATTCAACTAAATCGATCCCAAAAAGGTTGATTAAGGGGAAGACCAAATCTTTCTCTACTGCGCCAATTGGAAAAAGAATGGAAACAGTATTTAAGATATATCACCAATGATGTAAAAAAGTATGGATTCGTGATATGCTCACAAAACAATCGAAGTGTGTTCCGAATGCAGTGACAGCACTCATAAACATATTTCGAATTTCAACACATTTACCTAAACAAAAGAGTACAAACTGTACTCTCTTCGGCGGTTCGTTTTTGAGGCACGGATGGCGTATCTACCTTTATATATACAGAATATCATTGTATATAACTATTTAATGTATACCGTTGTTTTCATTTTGCAAATATGTCGTACATTTATGAAAAATCAAAAAAGCAGATACTCTTCAAAATTAAGACACTTTTATATTCAAAATTCGCACGTGCAACAAAAGTTGTTTTTCTTAATACCAAAACACAGGCGTATCAATGTATAATTACTTTAACGTTTCGATACGATACTCAAATACCATAACGAATTTTTACATTGATTTGCGATAAATGTCGTGCACCTTACAAAGGTCACTTATAAAGTGACTTGTTGGAACACTCGCGTCAAACGCAAGCGAAAATTATATATTATTATAGTCGCCCACGCGAACCAAGTGCGAGAAAGCCGACTTCACGCACAACCTTTGAATCTCTTCGCAAGCGTGTGCACGTTTCCTCACGATGTTTTCCTTCACCGTAAGAGTGTCGGATAACGTACATATAATTTCGAATATTCGAAATCACATTGTGCCACCGACGCTCTTACGTTAAGTTTTATTATTAATCGATTAAAAAGTTCATCAGCCTTTAAGATATTGCTAGTTGCTCATGTAATTATCCGACTGAATTGGAATATAGTGACGGTTGTATGCACAGACATCCGAATATACAATTAGACTGGACAAGCCGCCAAGTTTATAGGCAGTCCCAGTGTCGCAATTTCTTTTCGGTTCTTACCCTTGAAAAGTTATTATATTTCTTGGTAAATTTGCTGATTCATTGCGATGATGGCATGTTACAATTGCACAGGATGGCATTTTGGGAAAAAACGGTTATTTCTTCTAATATTCGTGCGTCTTGACTCGTCTCACAGAGCGTAAACTGGCAGCCAGTGTATGCTCGTTGAGCTTACATTTGTCGCACTTAAAAACGCGGCTTGCCCCATCTCCTGTATTGGGAAATCTGTGGTTGTATGCATAGGTACATATTTAGTTTCAAATGTGCCTGCTATAAAAGATGTATAGAATTTTAGCAGACTCAAACTTTACGTTATAATATCAATCAAAATGTACATGTTAAAAAACTATAAATCATTACATTATTAGATACATACCTAAATAAGTAATATTTAATATTTAAAAATAATGTTTTTAGGATAGTATTATTAAATACATATAATAATTATTATAATCATCACACTAGACTCGTATTTTGGACGCAGTTCCTATTAAGATAACAGAAAATTTGCAGATCTTATGTAAGTATAATATTGATCAGCCAATAAAACGTAATCAGTTTTTCATCCCACTGCTCGGCTCAGATATTAACGTCTTCGCTTTAAGCATTCCGTAAGTGGTAAAACACGGGTCCAATATAGAATGGATGTACCTCAAAAGTACCTAAATAAAAAATATATGCACTCTTAAATAAATGGTTTATAAAGAACTTCATAAGATTTTAGTTTTACGACGACCAGATGCAATACGGGTTTGAAGCAAAACAAATTGTTAGACGAGAACGACGTCATGTTATTCCGACGGTCACAAAACAATGCTGGATTATTTACAAACCTATCAATCGTCTAGTTCCTGCCAACAATCTGCACTTGAGCGTTATAATTGTTTCACAATTAAAAGTTACCATGATTATCGTTAACAGCTCGTTAAACGTCCCCACCGAAGGGCACGAGCCGACCCGCAAAATGTGTATAGACCTTAGTCTTCCACGCGGGCCCAGTGCGGATTGGCCGACTTCACACACAACTTTTTGAATCTCTTCGTAGGCGTGCGCAGGTTTTCTCACGATGTTTTCCTTCATCGCAAGATCGCCGGATAACGTACATTATTTCGACAATTCGAAAGCACATTGGTACGTGGCGGATTTGAGCCTGCGCCCTCCCGATCGGAAGGCAACAGTCCAACTATTGAGCCACCGACGCTTTCATATTATAATAGTATATTATTAATTCTAGCCACATCATAACTCACAATAAAGTCACCCAAGCGCTCTAGCGTATCTGTAAGAATAGCGACTAGCGCGTTCTATTTACAAACGCGCTAGCTAAGTTCCTCCAATACCGTCGCGTTTCTCCGTACTTCATATGGTAGGTACATTAAGCCGTTGGTCTAAAATAGGTACTAACTCGTCATTACCAACCCTAACCTAAACCCTTACTATCAAGGCTGAGAGCCATCTGCGCTCGCCATTGCCCGGTGAAGCTGTAAAGGCCATCTGCGGCCAACAGCAGTAGTCAGGTCAAAAAAGAAAAAAGAAACAACTCTAACTATTTTTAATGTCCCACAGAAGCACGATGAAAAGCGAACATATATATTAGTATATATATACATATATATAATCGTATATATATACGATAAATAGCAGCATCCCTTTCCAAATCCATTTATGCAAAGATCAATGTTTGAGTCTCGTTTCAATTCAAATCATTTATTTCGAATAATTCAAATCCATATAAATAAATAAGTTAAAATAGATTAAAAGAATAGACATTTAAATAAATAACGTGATCAATTTAAAATTAAAATTATAAATTAATTTTCTGAGATATTAAATTTCACACTTTAAAATTAAAAATTACAAATAAATATATTACCACTATGATTAAAAAATAAAAATCAATATCAAAGAAATATTACACAATATTTAAAAAATAAAAAGAATCAATAATACCAACGCCAAAGAAATCATCAATAATAATAATGTCAGAGATCATAAAAAATAAATAAAAATATAAAATAATGTAAAATAATAATAATAAAAAACAGAACTCATTGAATTATCTATTCTACGTTTCTATTCCACATGCAGTCGAATCCACCTCTTCACAAAAGGGCAAGCCAAACGCTCAACCACAACGCGGAGAATGACATTGGAACTACCACGGATACGACCTAATATTGAGCCTTAATATTGGCCATTTACCTAAAAAAAATCTCTCTGGAACGCTAAGTAGAAGTTTAAGTACCACTCACGGGCGCCCTTCTAGTCTGTGTATTACATATGTTTTTTAAACTGGAGGCTCATGTGGTAACTAAAAACTGATATCAGAATGGCATAGAATTCAGTTTCCTAACAACATAATATATATTTGAACACATANCCGATTGGCAGTCAAACGCACTCAAATTATTAATTAAAAATGATCCCCTTATTTTTTACCAGACATCCTGGCGCTTTCATCACCAGCCTCCACAGGCGAAAGGTCACTTATAGTGGATAGCAAATTGTAGGTTCATTGTTGTAAAATTCTTCATGACGCTTGTTAAGAAATGCAACTTGGGTATCAAATTAACAGAGAGTAGATTGCTTTTTCAAGAATGATAGATTATCCAACTATCCTTGATGGTATCTGCAGAATATCCAACATTCAACTAAATCGATCCCAAAAAGGTTAATTAAGGGGAAGACCAAATCTTTCTCTACTGCGCTAATTGGAAAAAGAATGGAAACAGTATTTAAGATATATAACCAATGATGTAAAAAAGTATGGATTCGTGATATGCTCACAAAACAATCGAAGTGTGGTCCGAATGCAGTGACAGCACTCATAAACATATTTCGAATTTCGAACACATTTACCTAAACAAAAGAGTACAAACTGTACTCTCTTCGGCGGTTCGTTTTTGAGGCACGGATGGCGTATCTACCTTTATATATACAGAATATCATTGTATATAACTATTTAATGTATACCGTTGTTTTCATTTTGCATATATGTCGTACATTTATGAAAAATCAAAAAAGCAGATACTCTTCAAAATTAAGACACTTTTATATTCAAAATTCGCACGTGCAACAAAACATCAACAAAAGTTGTTTTTCTTAATACCAAAACACAGGCGTATCAATGTATAATTAATTTAACGTTTCGATACGATACTCAAATACCATAACGAATTTTTACATTGATTTGCGATAAATGTCGTGCACCTTACAAAGGTCACTTATAAAGTGACTTGTTGGAACACTCGCGTCAAACTCAAGCGAAAATTATAACATGCAATTTCATGTATACAAAGTTCCGTTGCAACTAATAAATAACTGCGTAACAACTTTATTTCGATTAATTTTCTGTCGGTAACATGAGTTTTCGCTTTGTATGCGCCAGGTAACCCAGTCAACAAGACCAACTTACGCATTTCACGCATTACGCATCATCATCAGCATTATACGTCCCCACCGAGGGGCACTAGCCTACCCGTGAGCGGGTGTATAGGCCTTAGTCGCCCACGCGAACCAAGTGCGAGAAAACCGACTTCACGCACAACCTTTGAATCTCTTCGCAAGCGTGCGCACGTTTCCTCACGATGTTTTCCTTCATCGTAAGAGTGTCGGATAACGTACATATAATTTCGAATATTCGAAATCACATTGGTACGTGGCGGGATTCGATCCTACGCCCTCCCGGTAGGAAGGCAACAGTCCACACCATTGAGCCACCGACGCTCTTACGTTAAGTTTTATTATTAATCGATTAAAAAGTTCATCAGCCTTTAAGATATTGCTAGTTGCTCATGTAATTATCCGACTGAATTGGAATATAGTGACGGTTGTATGCACAGACATCCGAATATACAATTAGACTGGACAAGCCGCCAAGTTTATAGGCAGTCCCAGTGTCGTAATTTCTTTTCGGTTCTTACCTTTGAAAAGTTATTATATTTCTTGGTAAATTTGCTGATTCATTGCGATGATGGCATGTTACAATACCACAGGATGGCATTTTGGAAAAAAACGGTTATTTCTTCTAATATTCGTGCGTCTTGACTGTGAGACGCACAGAGCGTAAACTGGCAGCTAGTGTATGCTCGTTGAGCTTACATTTGTCGCACTTAAAAACGCGGCTTGCCCCATCTCCTGTATTGGGAAATCTGTGGTTGTATGCATAGGTACATATTTAGTATCAAATGTGCCTGCTATAAAAGATGGATAGAATTTTAGCAGACTCAAACTTTACGTTATAATATCAATCAAAATATGTAAATGTTAAAAAACTATAAATCATTACATTATTAGATACATACCTAAATAAGTAATATTTAATATTTAAAAATAATGTTTTTAGGATAGTATTATTAAATACATATAATAATTATTATAATCATCACACTAGACTCGTATTTTAGACGCAGTTCCTATTAAGATAACAGAAAATTTGCAGATATTATGTAAGTATAATATTGATCAGCCAATAAAACGTAATCAGTTTTTCATCCCACTGCTCGGCTCAGATATTAACGTCTTCGCTTTAAGCATTCCGTAAGTGGTAAAAACACGGGTCCAATATAGAATGGATGTACCTCAAAAGTAAATAACAAAAATAAAAAAATATGCAATTAACACTCTTAAATAAATGGTTTATAAAGAACTTCATAAGATTTTAGTTTTACGACGACCAGATGCAATACGGGTTTGAAGCAAAACAAATTGTTAGACGAGAACGACGTCATGTTATTCCGACGGTCACAAAACAATGCTGGATTATTTACAAACCTATCAATCGTCTAGTTCCTGCCAACAATCTGCACTTGAGCGGTTATAACTTGTTTCACAATTAAAAGTTACCATGATTATCGTTAACAGCTCGTTAAACGTCCCCACCGAAGGGCACGAGCCGACCCGCAAAATGTGTATAGACCTTAGTCTTCCACGCGGGCCCAGTGCGGATTGGCCGACTTCACACACAACTTTTTGAATCTCTTCGTAGGCGTGCGCAGGTTTTCTCACGATGTTTTCCTTCATCGCAAGATCGCCGGATAACGTACATTATTTCGACAATTCGAAAGCACATTGGTACGTGGCGGGATTTGAGCCTGCGCCCTCCCGATCGGAAGGCAACAGTCCACACTATTGAGCCACCGACGCTTTCATATTATAATAGTATGATATTATTAATTCTAGCCACATCATAACTCACAATAAAGTCACCCAAGCGCTCTAGCGTATCTGTAAGAATAGCGACTAGCGCGTTCTATTTACAAACGCGCTAGCTAAGTTCCTCCAATACCGTCGCGTTTCTCCGTACTTCATATGGTAGGTACATTAAGCCGTTGGTCTAAAATAGGTACTAACTCGTCATTACCAACCCTAACCTAAACCCTTACTATCAAGGCTGAGAGCCATCTGCGCTCGCCATTGCCCGGTGAAGCTGTAAAGGCCATCTGCGGCCAACAGCAGTAGTCAGGTCAAAAAAGAAAAAAGAAACAACTCTAACTATTTTTAATGTCCCACAGAAGCACGATGAAAAGCGAACATATATATTAGTATATATATACATATATATAATCGTATATATATACGATAAATAGCAGCATCCCTTTCCAAATCCATTTATGCAAAGATCAATGTTTGAGTCTCGTTTCAATTCAAATCATTTATTTCGAATAATTCAAATCCATATAAATAAATAAGTTAAAATAGATTAAAAGAATAGACATTTAAATAAATAACGTGATCAACTTTAAAATTAAATTATAAATACAAATATTACCACTATGATTAAAAAAATAAAACAAATCAATATCAAAGAAATATTACACAATATTTAAAAAATAAAAAGAATCAATAATACCAACGCCAAAATCATCAATAATAATAATGTCAGAGATCATAAAAATAAATAAAAATATAAAATAATGTAAAATAATAATAATAAAAAACAGAACTCATTGAATTATCTATTCTACGTTTCTATTCCACATGCAGTCGAATCCACCTCTTCACAAAAGGGCAAGCCAAACGCTCAACCACAACGCGGAGAATGACATTGGAACTACCACGGATACGACCTAATATTGAGCCTTAATATTGGCCATTTACCTAAAAAAAATCTCTCTGGAACGCTAAGTAGAAGTTTAAGTACCACTCACGGGCGCCCTTCTAGTCTGTGTATTACATATGTTTTTTAAACTGGAGGCTCATGTGGTAACTAAAAACTGATATCAGAATGGCATAGAATTCAGTTTCCTAACAACATAATATATATTTGAACACATAGACTGCTTCGGTGTCATCATTATCGTCATTACAGCCTTATACGCCCACAGCTAAACAAAGGTCGATCGTTACAGACTTCCACGCGTGTATTCTAGTTTTTTCTATGTATCGTAATGACCAATCATCGAGAACTCCGTTTAATGTTCTCTGCTAAGCACAGCCTTTTCCTTTATGTTCTTACATTAAGGATGTGTATTGGAACGTTAGACGCCAAGCTAGTCCATAAATTGGCAGTGTGCCAAAACAGCAAGTTTTTCTTCACGAGAATCCTTGTTTGGCTTGGGTCCCACATGAAACCCGTTATATCGATTCTCACACGTTACCGGTACCGGTATTATTCGGTAATCCGATAAGATCAAATCAAACGAATATCAAGGAATAAAATATTAAGACGATACAAGAGAATCTCAGAACGTTCGAAATATTCGATATATTGTTTTCGGATTCACTTTTCGTTGTTTTCTACCGAGTCTTTACAGCTTCACCGGGCAACTACCGCGAAAATGGATGATCTATAGGTACCTAAGTACCCGTAATTTATGCAATGATAGTCACACATCGCATGGCATATACTCATTATAACAAAAGGTTCCTTGTATTTGAAAGTGCAGTGAGATTTCTTAGCCAGGTACTATGCCAAAGGCCCCTAATAAGTTTAGAGGACAGTACGGTATAAAGATATTTAGGAAAAAACATAAATGACTCATCTCATGCTGCTGGATGCCGTATAATAGATAGGTGAAAAAAAATATCATAAGTACTAATAGCTGTATGTCCAACAACGCCAACAAACAAAAACGACTTCACAAGTAAACAAGAGACGCTTCTATTCTATTATTTTTCAAGCTTCGTCAAGAAACGGTAATACACCGTATTACAAAAGGATAATGTTACTTACTTATAGAAAGAGCTTTTATGAGTGAAATATGTGGCGAAAATTTGTTCTTTTAGAATGTATAAGCTTAGTAGACCTGTCAATCAACATCCCTATTGTTCATAGTGCATAGATGCCCATCTATCTCTAACAAAAACACCACCTACGCGCCAAAACCACAGAATGTTTTCTAATTTATTATCATCCACAAAATAACATTAGCGTGGTACGGGGCGAACTAGCAAATTTAAATTTAGAACGGTAATCGAACGTTTTGAAAATCGCGAATGTCGACTGCGCTCCGTATTTCTCGCGCGGCGCGTCGCTGTCACTGCGCAACGTACGCGAGAGTTGCCAAAGTTTGGCACAAACTGGGACTATTTACATTAGAAAGATAAAGCGCGCGTTTACCATCAAAACCGCGATTACAATGCCAACTGACGAAAACAACAAATTATACAGGCGCACAAATTTAAGACAAGTATATCCTTGAGAGATAAGATAACCGAGGATGGAGTTGACAATATAAATAGAATATAACGAATAGGCTACTTGACTCGTGTCTAATTTAATCTTACTTAATTACTAATATTTTTGTAGCAATTACGTTTATATATGAATATTGCGCTTTAAGCGCAAGATGTTTTTTTATGTACAGTTTAAGTAAATACAATGCATATTTTTATATCACAGGCATAAATTGACGACCATTTCATGGGTTTTTTAACTAACTACTGCTTTTGGCCGCAGATGGCCTTTACAGCTTCACCGGGTAATTGGCGAGCGCAGATGGCTCTCAGCCTTAAGACCATTTTATGTCGTCATTCAATTTGTAAACAACGAATCGTCGTCGGTACAACGTCATATGCGACACGCACACGCACGCACGCAAACACGCACACGCACGCACACACACACATGCTTACTGCTTCACAAATGAATGCACTAAGCATACATGTCATAATAAACTCATACATTTATGTAGAAACATATTTCATTCAGCGATTTTTCTTTTTCTTCTATTTTCTTTATAACTTTGTATACAATTAAGGATTTACAATATGTACTTGTAACCAAAATTTATTGTACAATATATTGGGGAAAACCTGTATCCTGAAAGACAGTTCTTACTAGTTCAGGGATCAGGGCCTACTATAAATATGTACTTGATTTTTAGTAAAAATAAATAAATTATTATTATCAATTGTAAACTTACATATGAAGTTACATACAAATTGCATTAAAGATTTTATCACAGATAATATCACATTCATTTATTGAGATAATATCACATTTATCTACTTTAAATTATAAATAGGCTACACAGTGAAGCCCATTATCTGGATAATATATGAGAAGTCAAACTTGTCACATGAAAGATGAAGATGTCTCTTCCAAAACACCTAAGCTCGAATCTGACGGACTATTCAAATTGGATTGTTGAATCTTGTGGTGGTATATTTTCCATTGCAATTCAAGGCACTTGTGAAATGTTTATTATTGAAATAACTTAAAAATAAATTCTAAATATCTTAGACACATCTACTCTATTCTGCTTGTTTACATTGACACAAGTAAAAGCACTAAGTATTTTTTTTACTAGTTCTCTCACTTGATCTTGATCGATTCCATCCTATTCAACCTATCGCAGTCCATGCTGGACATATCCCCCATTTCGCGCCAGATATCCCGGTCCTCCGCTTTCCTCATCCAGCCTCCACCAGCACCTTTCGCAAGTCGTCGGTCCATCGGGCGGAGGGCGTCCTACGCTACGCTTGCCGAGACGCGGTCTCCACTCCAGAACTCGTCTGCTCCAACGGCTATCGGATTCCATAAGAAGCAAAAAATTGTGAGAAAAGACCAGAAGGCCAGATAAACAGGGAATCTTTTTATTCTACAAAATTCAAGTGTAAAAATTGTTTGATCTTCTGTTGGCCACAGGTGTTCTTGACACCTTTACTGGGAACTTGCCCTTAGCAAGCACATGGCTGTCAGCCTTAAGCAAATGCTAACTTTATTCTAAGCTTAATGTAAGTAACATTTGTGTAAACATATAAGTAAGACGTCATCAATTCTTTTTGTTAAATATAGTATAACTCAAACAGATTGTTCAAAAGTATGTCAAGTTCTTATTAAGTAAACACTAGATTTTAAAGAGCACACATGCCCATTGATATAACAATGAATTACCTATATATTAAAGTAGGAAAAGGTAGGCTCCAAACAGATTATAAATGGATGGCTCCATAAGCGGTTGTATGTAGCATGGGTGGAATCTCACAACACATGAATCTAATATCTATGATGCTATGTTTGAGCAGATAAGTATATAATGCCAGAACCATTTGTATGGATTCAAGTTTTTTAGAAAATAGTGGAGAAGGTTATCATCAGCTTGTTATATAACATTGGCAACGCAACTACTTTATGTGACTTTATTATGTTACTATATCAAAATATAAGTGAATGAAATTGAAGAAATGGTTAGTAAAAGAAACTGGTATATATTGGGGTAACTAATCCTATTGAACAATACCAAAAAATAAAAGAAAACAAAGAGGTATCACCCAACATAAGGTCTTGTGGCTCCGTAACTGTCGTCTCAGTGCAGTCATGCAGCTACTATCATGGTACCATTTTTGTCTAAATCAATAAGTGGTTGTATGTAGCATGGGTGTAAACCCACAACACACAATACATGAATATATTGGCTATGTATATGCTACTTTCAAGCAGTTATGTCCAACTGAGGCTGTTTTTGTATCTTTAAAATTGTGCTTTATTTATTTATATATTTAAGCATTAGTTCTAGTTCCCTAAATTACATATTTTTTTCTCTGAATTTGGAATATTTACTTTAATAATCTGTAATACTTTTATCAAACACTGGTTATTCTAATTTTGACTATTATAATAAATATATTGTTTCTTATTTACAAAACAAATATCTTTAGTGTAAGTTCTATAAGAAATCAAATCAAATCAAGTCAAGGTATGTTAGGATGACAAATAAATGTTTTATATTTGGTTATTTTAATAATTAAAATAAATCCTATTGTTCTTGTACCAATGATGATTTTTTGGAAAAAAAGCTTAACTTATCATGCTAATATGATTTAAGCAATTGTCAGTAATTTTTAAATGGTTTCATTATGGTTTTTGTGTGTTTGGAACTACTAGAATAGTTATAAACTTCAGTAGAATTACAATATCAATTCCAAATAATCTACTTTTGCTATTTTTCTCAATATTTAGCAACCAGGAACTAGTGGAATAGCATAATTGGAAGCAATGATTTGAATACAAAAGAGTAATTTCATAAAATAAACGATTATTATTCATGAATTGTAAATTCTTGAACAGGTAGGTAAAAAAATAATTAAAGAACCCTAACAAGTTTCATTAGAAACCTGATTCCAAATGCGCAAATGACAAATAAATATCAGTTCAGGGCTACGGAACACCAACAAGATCTAGATGTAAATAGGAAAACAGTTTACCTCAGTGTCGCTGTCGCCGTTTTTATTTTTGTCGATTTTAGTCTTCATCGCCTCCTGCGAAAAACAATTCTCACTGAAACTCTCACAACACCGATTTTAAGTTCCGGATCACAAGTAAACGAGGATTTTACACACGTAAATTATGCAAAACCGACCATACGAACTGACATGGCATAGCACTTATAACCTGAAGGTAATAAGACACCGATAACACAAATATACAAGTTGTTACTTTTCAGTTTAGTCCTTTTAGGCTTTTCGCGAAATCGAGGTTGCTTTCCTTGCACCTACGAACTCACCTTTTCCTTTTTCGACATATCAAATTAGTAAATAAAGCTGAAAATATAAGTTTTCTGTATTCACATGAAGATAGTCGCATTTTATTTGTCAAAAACGTTGAACATGATTGGCTAGATTTGTCACGTGATCATATTGACGTTGCTAGTAGTGAAGCGAATGAAATACATTGCAGTCGATCGATTATGTCATCGTTATCGTATCAACGGTAGACTGTCGTCGCAACTAGTTTTTAAACCGTTTTAAATTCGGAGACATTAGAACCTTTCCACGACAGTTTTAGTGGCAAACTATATTTTCGTCCGCGATCTACATTTGTGTCGCAACTAAATTTCTTCGTAACCAAATGCAACTACAACTGTTTCGAGAATTCGTTTTTTTCGGAGAAATGATGCCAAAGACGGTAACGTCTCGTTCTCGAAAAATTCGACCTATCACTAAAGTGACGCAAACTGACCTTAAGTATGAAGGTGATAATGTTTACCAATACCAATATTTGTGCATTAAATGAATTAACCAATCCTATACTTAAACTAAAAAGTTTGTTTAAATTCGTGATCAAACAATATTTGAACTCGGAAGAATTAGGAGTATACTTTAAATAAAACTAACTCGATAAAGGCAAATACATTTAATATTGTAACAAATACAATTCAAGTAATACTATCTATTTTCGTTATTTGTCGATAGTGACTTTTGCTGATTAAATTATTTCTTCTTGCCACCACCTTTCTTTTTTAAGACTTTGTAGGGTCCTAATTGACGGCGAACTAGCAGACCGCGCCACCATGCCTGCACTATTATCGCAGACTTTGTCATCTTCTCTCGGTACAGGCGAGCCTTCTCACGTTCCTCCTTGAAGTGGATCCACTCCTTCATCAAAGTATCGTGCTTCTCAATCTACAAACCAAATTATAGATCACTGAAGGTCGTGCTCAAAGCAGCAACAGAAATAATGAGGTAGATATTATTTACTGCCTAAAATTTAAGATTGTCTCTGTGATCTAATGGGCACATCGTTCAGCTGCGTGAACCGGACGTTTTGGGTTCGGCTCCTGGGGAAAACATTACTTGTGCGATTTTTGCTAATTTGGTTTGGACATTAGGTACTAGCTGAATCACCTGATTGACCGACAGCAGATATGAATTGTTATGTATGTAGGTATGCAAATATTAATGTCAGCGTACCTCATATGTGTCTACCGGCCGCTGGCCGGCTTGTCTCGCAATACAGTGCTACAGTAAACACGTGTTTCATTTCGCTCCTCCGTCAGAACATATCATTGGCGACGAGGATAATTGTGAACAGTCTTTTGTGCAGTGTTGTCGAATAGATTTATTTTTGTTCGTTAAAATGTCTATCGGTAAAATCACGGAGTTTGATTTGGATCATGGCAATTGGTTAACGTACTGTGAACGGTTGAAAATGTACTTTGTGGTTAATAACATAAAGGCGGAATTACAAGTTCCTACTTTAATAACCATCGATAATCAGGCTATAACGTTCCATAGCAGGACATAGGCCTTCCCACACATGGCTATGGCTATGGGGAGATTGGGCTGCAACCCACCACGCTGGCCCAATGCGGATTGGGTACTGACGACTACTGGGTATCCTAAGATAATAGCCGAGACCGACGACTTGACATGCCCTTCGAAGTATGGACTCATCTTTCTGTTTGGATAATCAGGTGATTATGAGTGTCGGTGGTTTAATGGTGTGGACTGTTGCCTTCCGATCTGGAGGGTGCAGATTCAAATCCCGCCACGTACCAATGTGTTTTCTAAATTATATGAACGTTATACGACGCTCTTACGGTGGGTACAACATCGCGAGGAAACCTGCGCACGCCTGCGAAGAGATTTAAAGGTTGCGCGTGAAGTTGGCCGATCCACGAGGCCTAAACACCCGCATACGGATACGCTCATGCCCCTAGTTGGGACGTTTAATGAGCTGATGATCATGAATCACGTGATTAGTCTGCAACATCCTTAAATACCAAAAAAGGAAAAATCTCACCAAGTGTCTTTTAGATCACGCACCCGAACGCTGTGCCCACTAGGAAACTGAGGCTATTGTTATGCTTGTATTACATACTTTAAGTTTTGTGATACATACCGTATCTTCGAGCCCGATTCTCTTCTCATATGTGTTCTGATATTCGTTCTTTTTGATTTGTATCTTTAGGTCGATATCTTCCATATCTTTGTCGTATTTAGTCATCCACTGATCAACTTTTTCTAACGTTTCCTGTGAATGATAATAATATACACAGGTTAACGATTTATCTAATAGTCGGGTTGTCGAGTAACTCCTGATATGACATTATGTCAATGACCAATTTATGTATGGATGATTTCTTTAAAAATAAATAATATATTTGGTTTTGAAGAACATCATCGTGAAAATTTAGCAGCTCAAACAGTTAAGAAGCTGTGACATCTTTTGAAATGGAGATGAAGTCAACCAGTAGCTGAAATTTAACCGCCCGTGAGAGTCTGCTCGATTTAGGACTACCTCATCGATAGTAAGCTCGGAGGAATAAGACTCCGAGATAGTGAGAGGTTTTATCATTACCTCCATGCTTGAAAGGCGGACTGGGAATCATCATCAGCCTATTAAGTTCCTCCGCAAGGACCAGGCTTTTCGACACAGCATAGCCATGGGGAGCTTGGGCCGTCACTCACTAAGCGGACCAAATGCAGCTTGGTGGGTGCTAACGACAACTGGGTATCCTAATGATAGCAGCCGGGACCGACGACTTAACGTGCCTTATGAAGCATAGAATAATTTTGCTTTTCGGACAATCGGGTGATTCAGCCTGCAATGTCCTTACCAAACTGGAAAAAAATCGCAAAAAGTGAACAAATCGCACTTTCAGTACGCGGGATTCTAACTTACAACTACCAGATTAAAATCTAACGTTCAGCGCAGTGTGGGATGGCCACCCACAAGATGGACAGATGACCTGAGGAAGATTGCGGGTGGCCGTTGGATGCAGACAGCATCCGACCGTTTGGAGTGGAAGTTATTGGGGAAGGCCTATGTTCAGCAGAGGCTGATATGATGATGATGGTGTTCAGATTAGGCCACGGAAGCGAGTCCAAAGGTCGAATAATAATGCGCAGCCATTAAAGTTTTGTTCTGAGCCGTCTTTTTACGACACCCGCTGAAATGCGATAGTTTCTTTCCAATAAATGTCAAAGGTTGTGCGTGAAGTCGTCCAATCCGCACTGGGCCCGCGTGGACGATTAAGGCCTATACAACCTTCATGATGATGATGAAACGTTGAATGTAATATTTTATTCCTTACATTTATAGCAATATTAATGAGCACTTCCACTTCCGAGTGCACCCTTTGCTCGTGATCCGTTCTCTGCTTGTAGTACTCGATGGACTCCGACGGTCCTGACTCCAGGTCCTTGATTGTCTGCAGGTGCTGTTCAGTGCGGGCGCGTTGCCAGTTTTCCGTGTAGCGATTTTGGCATTCCGAGTAGAGTTGAGCATCCTAGGGGAACATTACTGGTAATATATCTTTTAGGCATTCAGAGCTCTTTTGTCCCAAACTAAACAATAACATCTAAACAACAGATTGTACTTAAGTTAAAAATATCAAGGTTTTTTTTATATTAAAACATGTCTCGGACACAAATACGTCCAAGTTTTTAATCATTATTCTTAATTCCATGTATTTTGAACTGTATGTTTGCCTAGGCAATTAGCTGGGCACATAAAACCAAAATTATGGAGTGTAGAAGAAAGAAAGAAAGATAAGGTAGGTACTATACCTCGACTTGTGTCCTAAGATTGTCAATATTAGCATCGGTGTCATAAAGCACGGATTTGATATGGTTCCGCTGCTGTCTCAGTTGTTTTGTCAGTTCGCGACGAGTTCTGTGGAAAAAAATATATTTTTTATTTCAAATTTTTTTATTCGTCTACGGTTATATGTAGAAATCTGCATACCTGGTGGTAGGTAATGAGCACTTGTAAGCCTCAAAAAGATAAAAAGACCAAACGCTAACTTGTGAAGTAAAAATGATAAATCTCGGATCCATTCGGTTTACAGCCTGGGTACCTGGACCTAGGGTATAATATACAGCACAATTCTAACGCGTGAGAAATAGGTACCGTCCTAGGGCAGATAAAAGCTAGTTTCACACCTCAAAGACGCGGTCCGTCGGTGCTTTAAATATGCACGCTTAAGGCACTATACCCGGCTTCCCTGACGTAGTCCGTTTTCACTTGAAACCGGTGAATCTAACTCGCATCATTACCTATATCTTAGTATACCTAGTAGTATTAATGAACTATCGCAAATACTAACAGTCTATTTTTAGTTTCTTCCTCTTCCAGGCGGAAGCGGTACTCATCCAGTTCAAAAACGCTATTCACATGCGTCGACAGGGCGGCGTAAGATTTGGCTGTAGTCAGATCTCTGTACGTCTGTACCATGACATTGATCGCCAGCATTCTACAATACATATTAAAACCAATTTTCGGAGATAAAAATAATTTTTCGGTGACCTGCCTTGCACTTTTAGGACCAAGGCTAACTTTGTGGATCATCCTACTGAACTAAATAAGGTCAAGTAAAATACATTAGTGGATTACTGGAATTCTTGATGTCAACATTACTAAGTTTTGGAAAGCAATAGATGACATAAACTATTTATAATTCAGTGTGCTACCAACCGAGTTATTTGGAATGGAAATTAAAAGAAAAAACATTTGTATGTAAACATGCAGTCAAGAGAATCTTAGCTTAGGTATCAGATATCTGAAGATAGATTGGAGTGGCGTAATCCCGTGTCGGAGTCCAAGGTCCACTTCGGGTCGCTAAGCTAGCATAGTAAGTGTGCAAACTAAAATTCTGAGTTACGTAGTAAATTTATTTACCTGTCAGATTCTAGTTTAGCCAGCTTGTACTCCATACAGCCAATGTTGCGTGGGTCTACACCATCCAGCTCATCGGCTACCGCAGGCTGCGCTACGCCAAACTTTAACGCAAGCAGGAGTGACATATCCGACCTTGCCTTTTGTATGCGCAACTCATTGTTACACTCAGCTGTTTTTCGATTTAGGATATTAGAATGGAATATTACAACAACTTTTCCCACAATTAATTATGACAGTTTGTTATTGTATAGCCATTAGGAAAATTTGATTATGGCATTAATCCTCTCTTCAACCTATCGCAGTTTACTGCTGGATATAGGTCTCCCCCATTTTGCGCCAGATATCCCAGACATTGGATCAAACAAACGAAAATAAGTATTTGCCAAACCAAAATTATTTACAACAGGTGAAACTCTCCGTTTTTTAAATTATATTGGTACCTTCTTACCAAGTGACAGAATTAGAAAACTACAGTCCGAACCAGTAGCTTCACAAGTGTGCATGTGTTCCAAAAATGGGGGAGATCTATGTCCAACAACGGTCGAAGAGAGAAGTGTTGTTACGACGTAAATTTAATAAAGACCTTTTGAACTGGATAGTGGTTTCTGGGAAAGCAAAGCTTATGTAACTTACCAATTTGTTAAACTTACCCAAAATCCTTAACTCTGTAATAGTATCTTCAAAAATAGAAGCAAACAATGACACTTCGAGGTAACTTAAACTGAAAAAGATGCACAAATTTATTTCTTATTATAATTTTGTAATTTAATCAGAAAATTTAGATTGCCTAAACGCTCACCTTAACTTATCCGCAGTAGCATTCCCACCTTCGGAAGAAGCCCCAAACATTGCCTTACACTTTATTCTACAAATAACGAAGAGATCAATTACCACTAATTCATGTGGCATACCTTGTCATGCCTTTCGTTATTTTGCTGTCATCCATTGTCAAAATATATTCTACTGTAGACCGTAACGTACCTAAAAAGTGATCCTTTAACTCCTTAGTATCGTAATTTATCCTCAGACTAATTAACCATATCGTACTCGAACGCTTTGTTTGTAAAAGGTACATACTTATTATTATTTAAACGTTATTGTATTATTTAAAAGGTACCTACTTATTATTATTAAAAACGACTACGTAATCGTTTTATAAGCAATTGTGGAAATGCATTGGACGAAGATTCTAACTTCAAAGCGGCTAATATCCAAGTACCATTGTATATTTACAACGTTTCAAAAGAGGTCTCCGTACATGATATTGAGAATTATATTAAGAAAAAATCAAATGTAACGTTGGAAAAAATGGCTATGAAGGTATATGATGTATACAAAGTCATCGTACCTAAACAAAACGTTGAAA
>PQWD01007675.1:0-122709 GCA_019425675.1 Leucinodes orbonalis | reverse complement strand
GAGTCAGTTTATATAAAACTTGGTGGAACTAGTCTCCTCCGATATTAAAAACAAAACAAATGCATTTCCTACTGAATGCGTTTTAAAAAATACGCAACTGGCACCTAAATAATGAATCCATACAAAGTCTCGTTGATAAATTAACAAATAATTATTTAGATATTTTATATAAAATGATTTTTATTAAGCTCGTATAACTAAACTTTTCCTAGTCTTACGGCCCACTGCAGGGCACAGGCCTTTCCGCATAGCATAACTATGGAGAGATTGGGCTGTAACCCACCACGCAGACCCAAGGCGAATTGGAATGTTAAGTATTATAAATAAGTCAAATTATTTACTGTGTGCTCGAGGTGGGTTTTAAGATGATGAAAAAATAACTTTAATTTCCTTTGTTTATTTAAAAAAATATCAAAAATAAATCATTATTACAAATTAAAAGATTTATCTAAACAATACTTGGTAAAATATTAAAACATTTCAAAATAAATACTTTGAAGACTGTACAAATATAACAGAATAAATCTTCATTATAAATTATATTAAAAATTCATTGCAGTTCCCAAGACTATCGCTCTCAAAATAAACATCCATTTGAAGTACCATAAAATTATAACCTCTTTCAAATTTTATGACCCAGGTGGTAAGGTACGTTAGGATGAATCAATACGGCTACTTCTTCTTTCCTTTTTTGTCAGCAGGAGGAGCTCCCTTCTTCTTGGGCACTGGCTTGTAGGGCCCTAACTGGTTCCTGACCAACAACCCACGCCACCAAGCCTGCACCACGGTTGCTGCGTTGTGCATCTTCTCTTTGTATAATCGAGCTTTCTCCCTCTTATCTTTGAAGTCCACCCACATTTTTATTAACCTCGCATGCGTTTCTATCTGCAATTTAAGTAAAACATTAATTTAAAAAACAAGAAGAACGATCATATTTAAGGTTCTGTTTTATCTTAAAGGGCACGTAATGATGACACAGCTTCCGGTGTTACTGTAAGCGTTGTTCATTCGCGGAGGTGAATACTTCCCATCAGATGTTTTTAAACCTATGTCCAGGAATGGACTGCGTATGGTTTAGGAGAGATACATATGTCTCTAATGCTCGTTTGCTCTCCATAACATACCATCACCTGACTGTCAAGAGGAAGATTATGCTATGGTAGCCACAATTTACCGAGTGTCACGGTTTAACTTTAAGAAGTTTCGGAACTGACAACAGTTTGCATAATTAATTAGAGGATGTGAAATTATATTACCGTATCCTCCAGCTCTATCCTCTTCTCCAAAGCAGAGATATGCTTGGTTTTCATCCGTTGTATCTTGATGTCCAACGCCTCGATATCCTTTTCATATTTGTTCATCCAAGTCTCCACTTTTTCAAGGGTTTCCTGCAATCGAAAAACCAATTTGTATTGAATGAATCTCAGAGGAGTTTGATAATTTAATTCAAAGGTTAAATATTTAGTTTAATTATTTTTTTTTTATCCTTTATAGGCAGACATTTGACCGCCATCTCACCTGATGGTAAGTGATGATGCGGCCGAAGATGGATCACCATACCATTACTACCATTTTAATATTGTAGCTGGAACCGACGGCTTAATGTGCGCTTCGATCAGGTTCGAAGTACTGAATCTATTTCTTTTCAGGACAATCAAAACCCCAGGCCCCGGATAATGCAGCGATCTAAACCCACTTTCGTATCACTGGACTACAGAGGCAGTTGCACAGCATACGTGCACAAAATGTAGAAATGCAGAACAAACCCCTACATTTATCGTGATGTTGACCAGCAACTCCACCTCCGAGTGTACTCTTTGCTCGTTTTCGGTCTTCTGCTTATAGACCTCTATAGTTTCACAAGGTCCTGATTCTTTGTCCTTTATTGTCTGTATGTGCTGCTCAGTACGTGCACGCTGCCAGTTCTCGACATAACGGGTGCGGGTCTCCGCGTTCAGGGCTGCATCCTGCTTGCAATGAAATGACCCATGCGGTTAAATGGTTGAAGTGCTGGCTACTACATAGAGAGTTCTGGGTGCGATTGTCGTGCATCACTTACGTTTGTCTGATGAACACGTGTGTTTATATTGGCCTGGATGTTGACTTTGTAGATGTGTATTAAAATAGGTAAACAGGTGCATAAGAGTGTTAAATACTCCTTAAGTAAAATATCTTTGTTTTATTAGGTCTAGCTGGCTCTGTGTGAATGTGGATTTATAGATAAATACTCGAAAACAATGAAAAGTTCGTAATGATAGACTGACGACCTGGTTAAGGTGGAGGTTAGCAGATGGATGCCAACTGCAAGGGATCGGTCGGCGTGGAAATCATTAGGGGAGGCCTTCGTTCAGCAGTGGATATATTAGGTTGTAATGATGATGATCGAACTATGGACTATAATATACTTAAGGCAGATTAATTCATATTGACTCACTTCCACTTGCGTCTTGAGGTTTTCAATTAAGCAGTCGGTATCGTAGAACACCGACTTGACGTGGTTTCGTTGCTGTCTCAGCTGCTTGCTTACTTCACGCCGGTTGCTAAAATATTTCATGAAACAGTGCATTTTCTGGTTGCAACATATTATCATTAAAAAATATGTCATGTCTGTCACACTGTTGCGCTATAGGATACTTGTGGTTATTTATTCTTCTACTTGAAAAGCTTATGGAGAGAGGATTGAGAAGTTTTGATTAACAAAAATAAAATGTGATGGAGTCTTCTTTTCTGTTATATCTCCCCATAGCTATGCTGTGTGTTCTCCGCAGTGGGTCGATATGTATAGGCTCATGATGATGATTACCTATTCAGTGCATAGGTATTTTTATTTCTCCAAGGAAAAGGAGGGCTTACATCCTATTCTTGGCTTCGTCTTCTATAAGGAAACTGTAGTGGTTAATCTTGTCCACTATATTGCGGTTCAACAAAACGAGAGCTTCGTAATTCCGGCGCAGGGACAATTCTAAATAGATGGCCAGGAACGCTTCTTGTATACTTTTTCTGGACAGAAAAACAAACGTTTACATTTAGAAATTGTGTCAATTTGTCCAACTGGTGGTAAGAGATACGCCTGACCATGACAGATGCAGTGTTAAAGGAAAATAATTAAAGTAGGAAATCAATAATTTCTATCAACACTGTCTTGCGCCCGTCATCCGAGACGTCAGATGTTAGGTCTTTTATCCCCGGCAATTTTACTTGATGGTTCATCCCGAAACACAGAAGTCTATCTGGCACTGCGGTGGTACTTAACTAGACGATTTAGTACTGAGTCTAACTATCTAACTCGTGAGAAGACATATACGTAATACCTTATTTTACTTGTTATAAAAAATTGGCCAAGCGCGAGTCGGAATCGCCCGTGGAGGGTTCCGCAGAAGCAAGTAACATAAAATAAAAGTATTTTTTATTTACTTAGGCACATACTACAGCTTCAATATGAAAAACAGTGGTTCCCGTTTTTGACTTATAAAAAAAACTACCCACCAGAAATCGCAAAAAATATATTTCGTTGTTAGATTGTATGGTAATGTACATCATACATATTTTTCGATTTTATCAACCCCATAGTTTAGAAATTAGAGGGGAGGGTTCCGTAGCCAAATGGCAAAAAACGGAACCCTTATAGATTCGTCAAGTCTGTCTGTCTGTCTGTCCGTCCGTCCGAATAACACAACCCCTTTTATCTCCGAAACTATGAGCACTACATTATTCAAACTTTGTACGTATATGTATTTTGTAAACCGCTATTAGTTTTTAATAAATACCTAACTTGAAAAAGAGTCAATATATTTTGAGGTTCCCCATATATTGAACTGAAACTCAACATTTTTTTTCATCGATGGTACGATGAAAAAAAAATGTTGAGTTTCAGTGTTTCAGACCCCCACGTGTGGGGTATCAATGTGTAGATCTTGAAAAATGGTATTGAGGTTTGTTGTATAATTTTTAAAAAATTGAATAGTTTGCGCGAGAGACACTTCCAAAGTTGAAAAAGTGTGTGTGTCCCCTCTAATTTCTTTAATGGGGTTGATAAAATCGAAAAAAATATATGATGTACATGTTGTTATTTGTAAAGATTATGGGTAGGTATACTATTTGTGCACCATAAATAAAGGGTTAATTCAGACCCACCTGTCAGCATCTAACTTGTTGATTTTATACTCGGTACAGCCGAGGTTTCTGATGTCGATGCCGTCCAGCTCATCTTTGGTCGCTGGCTGCTCTACCTGGTACTTGAGCGCACGCAGCTGTTCAAGGTCTACTCGCGCCTTGCTCAGATTCAACTCGGAGTTGCAATTTACTGCAACCATTCACTATAATCGAATCTGCTGGACACTAAGGAACGAGTGTGCTGCCTGCCTTTTAAACGGGGAAGGCGTGCGTTTTTTCTCATAGTTACAGAGAGAGAGAGAGAGAGAGAGATAAAATGGACAATGTCGCTCGGCAGTTCATACATAATTGCGTGCAAGTTCAGGATAGGTTGATAAGTCGTAACAGTTTAAGTGTGTCGAGCTGCTGACCATAGATCCAAAAGCCGAGGGACTAAAGCATTGGCGTGGGATGGTTACTTTGCCGGCTCCCTTTGTCCCCCTTGATGAGAGGCTTACTCCTGGCGATGTATTGTCTTGGTCGATGTGGAAGTCTTTAAATAGGCTTCGGACTTTGACAGGTCAGAGTAGGGAATTTGGTCAAATGGGGGTTTTCGGGGTGATCTTGATTTAGACTGTCATTGTGGAACGGCCCCAACGATGATTCACCTTGACCTAAGGTCCTGACCTGATTGCCCGAGTAGTTGTTGTCAGAAAGATTTAATGACCGCTGCAGACAAGGCAGTCACAGTAGCTAGCTTTTGGGCTTCTACGGTTCGATTATGTTTTTCCATCGATACGCTAAGAAGTAGTTATATGTAAAAGAGTGGATCTCATTGCCTGCATGATCTGAACAGAAGGTTAGATCGCGCACGCTTCGTGATCGAGGAATCGTGGGATGCAAATCCCATGGGGACAGCGCAAAGTTAAGGTTGTGAAATTTTCCCACTTGTTAAGATACCCACCAATGGCATGGCATGGCATTGCGCCCGCGTCACCAGCGATGCTATGCGACTGAAGGCCTATCTATTGCAACAGGACGTTATGGGCTGATGATGATGGAGGGTATATTGGGCCTCCTGTACCTGACCTGGCCTCTTTTACTCGATGGGGTGATCTTTGAAGACATAGCTCTTCCGGAAAAAACTATATACGTATGTTTATCCGTTGTTAGTACCCATACTACAGCTTTGTGAATGTCAGTGGATATTTATTTATATTACAATACGTAAAATAATTAAAATCTTACTCAGTAATCGCATTTCAGTTATGGAGTCCTCCAAGATGGTCGCAAAGAGGGAGGCTTGAAAGTATGGCAGGCTGTAAAAATATCTGCTTTAAAAATACATATAGGTAGGTACACTTTTTAGTTGAAAGTAATACACTTACCTATACGCAGCATTGCAGCTGTAAGTTTCCTAAAACAACATTTCAACATAATTAAATTCATGTTGCCTTTTACGTTACTAAAAGTACACGACGGTTAAGACGCTCACCTGAAGGTAAGTGATACGCCTGACTATGACAGAGCGGTATTGAAGGAGACCAACAACTGATAGACAGTTATTGTTCTATTATTATCTGTGGTATAGGTAGGTAATTCATATGTTTGACTTCAATTTCGCATAAAATTTTGTTGATAACCTGCAATGATATTATAACCTACCTCATCTTCAATCGTAGGATGACTTCTGCATATATGTTGGCGTATAGTTTCTACCAATAACAAAGTTTTGTTCGGATTTCCAGTGACCCGCGTCCTACTCGGAATAACGGGCATTACGTTTTACAGAATGAACTAAAAACACCGCATAAATAAATCTCAAAAATAATATTAAATAGATATAAAAATAAGCTATTGTACAAAACTTCAATCTATAATTTTGACAGAGTATAAATTCTGTCACTTATATTTAAAAAAAGTCTTTTTGGCACTAGTATTTATATAACGTAGTGATTACTTGCTCTGTGATTACGAGTTATGAAAACTACTATGAATTTAAACAAATTTAACATTGATTCAAGGTGTAGATTCTCAATCAACGATTTGAGGACTCCACCTAAGCATTATTGCCCATAGATTAAGAATTGTGTGGTGCGCTTCCTATATTTATGTGAGCCTGCCCTTTCTTACAATATTTTAGTGATGTAAACAGATGTAAATTACAAACAACTACCTATTACAATAACTGATGTATGTGATTAGTTTTAGTTTTTTACTCTATTTTAGAATAATTTCATTTGAATTATACTGGGTGAATTTTGAATCTTCGGCATCCATTCGACCTATTATTGTACTCATATTATGGAATGTTTTATGGGAACATAATACAGTATAGATTTATCATAAAAGTTTTAGAAAATACAAAAATATGGCATTGCATTGAGCAAGCTGATAATTTATTATAGCTCGTAGCACCGCCCTCTTCACCGCGCCTGCGCCGTGAACCCACCTCACCCCATGTATAAATGATTTTTTTTTCACTATTTTTATTGTAATGTGTTATTGATCAATCGCAAAGCGTTTTACATGACTTTTTGGGTTTAAAAATATTTGATTTTTATACCAATAGATTTGTCTCATAATTTAGGTGATGTATGCACTTTAAATCACGAGTAGGTATTTATTTTAATAAATTGCTAATGTTCTTGATTTCACCCTATAAAGTTTATGAACATACTAGTTTTAGAAATAAAGGTTAAAAAAAGAAAAAATGTTTTTGATAAAAATTTAATACCAATTTCTGTACACAAATAATTTATGTCGTTGGTAAACACTAAAAGTCAATTGGTCTAAGCACAGTCCGGACTAAACAACCAAATTTGACAAAACAATTATAATAATAAACAAGGTCCACACAATTTGCTGAATATAGCAAAATACAAATACGATCTCATAGAAATTTGTTCATACAAAATTGTACGCAACGAAACTCAAATTCAATGAAACATATTGGACCTCACACAATAACAAATAGAAATCATCACACATGAATTAAAAAACAAATAGCATTAATAATTCTAAACCTATCGATATAGTTATAGGAAAAAGTTAATCTTACACTTATTTAACCATTTGTATAAAATTCAATACTTTATATTTTTCCAGCGTAAATAACTTCGTATAATTTATTTGTAAGTATTACAACCACAATTACTTATACGATATTTACACTTACAACACATACGAATATTCACATGAGGTATATTTCAATTATATTTTTGTTCAGAATCAATTATTTGCTTCAAAAATCATTTTAGCACAAACATCAAAGTGAATAAATTTTCAAATACAAAAATTGACAAAATAAATAATTATAAATCAAGATGAATCTCATTTAATAACACGATTGTAGTATTAGTCAGTCTTAAGCCATTTCCACTGTCCACTGATAGTATACGCTAATTATAGATGCAATAAAGAGATATTATAATATAAATTAGAATTTGAAAAATATGTACACAATATAAACACAAACACTATTGAGTTAGAACAGATGAACGAAGGCAATGATTAAATAATATTATTAGAATTTATACAAAGTAATGTTTAGAAACATACATATAATAAATATGAGATACTCATATATATTTTAACCAGTGAGCCAGTGTAACTAACTTAAAAAATAACTCCTTACTTATAAAAACCGCAAAACAATTTGAGCATTAGCAAGAAGCTGAATAAAATTGTATACTTTGTAATCCTCATTTATTTTATTGTATTAATAAAGACAACTCTGAATATTGCAGAATAGAATATTTTTTTTTATATATGTACATACTTTTAAATGAAATATAGTTATTTGTTTTGACTTTACTGAACGTTATGCTCAAGTAAGAGAGTTGATTTATTGCTTTAAGAATTTTATACAGTAGAACGTCGATTATCCGAACGCCGATTAACCGAATCGCCAATTATCCGAATCGGTCCTAAGCCTCTATTATCGTTGTGAATTTTTACACTTTGTATTTTGATAAGGCCTGATGGGGTTGCAACTGTATCTGATCGAGATGATCAAGTGAGCGTTATTGAAGAACTGTGTTTGTTTTACTTAATAAAGTTTATTCGATTTGTGACAGTTCGTTTTTCTTTATTACCAGTCTTTGTCCGATTATCCGAATCGACCCCGGTCCCAATTGATTCGGATAATCGGCGTTCTACTGTACTCTAAAATTATTTATACATTAAGCCAGCTTTTATAAATAAGGTGTTCCTAACAAGATTTTCAATCAACAAAACATAATACTTTGGGTCTTGTTAAACAAACACAAATAGTACCCTAATTAAACTCTATCTAAATTATATTTATGACTTTACTGTCTCTTGACAGTGGGATAGTTTGTACAAATTATACATATAGGTACATGTAGGAGACACGCTTCAAAAGAAGCAATAATATATCACATGTCCTGTCAAGATATAAAACTATTAATATATTATATTACACTCGCCGCACTCTTTTTTAATAGGCAATAGAATTGATCTAAAGATTTCATGGACAAATTTTTACACACAATGTAAAAAAATCCATAAAATCTGTGTACATTATAGATACGACTTATAATTAATGGACAGGCTGCGATAAGTCTAGCGATGACGTCACAATGTACGAGCTTGATATTAACTACCAGTGAAAAAAAGTCAATGAATTTGAAAACCACACACGTAAACTAGAACTATTAAAAGGTAAAAAGACCATAGACTAAGATCTGAAGCATGATACAGTAAGATCAGCGAATCACTTGTGTGCTCACGTGTGTGCGAAGGGATTATTATAATATGATTTTGGAAAGAACTTTTCAACCAGTAGTAATAATCCGCAACCCATTGTAACGCTAAGCGACTTCAGCAGACCTGTATCACTTGCCCGGTGCTGGCTGGCCTTTTTCTAGAAAAAAAAGAATGTTTTAAAAAATATGACTATTTTTTAAACGAGTATTTTTTAAATACAATACAATACAAAACAATACAGTAGCTACAAACAGCCACCAGGTGGTAAGTGGCAATTTTCACCCTGAAAAGAGATTTGTTTCTAACTTGTGAATGACATGTAGAAATAATTCTTATAAATTCATTTCAATCATCATCGTTATCATCACCATTACAGCCTTATATGTTCACTGCTGAATAAAGGCCTCCCCTTATGATTTCCACGCGGACTATAAATTGCCATCCATCTGCTACCCGCCACCTTAACCAGGTCTTGGGCTTGGTAGCCTAATGGAGGTAGCTTTATTTTACGTTTAAAAGTTCTTTTCACAGACTTAAAAGAAATCAATGATTTCTGTCTTTGACTGGTTGGGGAAATAGCACAACAACTCAATTTGCAAATTAAACAGTTTCATTGAAAGCCAATAGATGCATGAGTCATTAGTGTTCGATGCACAATTGCGCAATAGACAAGGGGCTTCACCGATATGAAGGAGGAAAATGTGCATACAATTCTATGTAGGTATAATTATACTAATCTTAATCAGGCGTCATTGTAAATACAGTCTTTTGAAGGTCTAAGTAGAATTGTTACTTAAATTTTAAGCGGAATTAAATTCAGAGTAAAAAATCTTTTTTTATCTCATAGATATAACAATACCTATAAGTATGTGTAGTACGTTTCGGACATATTTTGGTTGACGTCTCTTCGTGATTGTGCATCAGTCTATTGTTTATCTAAGTAACGTAAAGAAAAATGTATTACTTACTAAAATTTCTAAGAGCCTCTTCCCTCTCTTGATGGTCGAAGTACCAAAGGGTAATTGCGTATCTGCAAAGAAATATACATCTCTTATTATGAAGGCAACATATAAATATCCACTGATATTCACACAGCGCCATCTAGCGCGTGGGTTTGTACGTGTGTGTGTGTGACTGCTCGCGTGCTTGCATATGTGTGCAAATACAAGCGTTTTTGTGTATTTGCACCTTAGAGTATCAATAGTAGTATAGAGCACGCGCAACGAAGTGGGAACAGTAGGCACGGGTGAGAACAACACGATATTCCCGCCGTAAGCGCTTGTAGTCGTGGTTGAGTGCTAGCAGTGTGCGTTTCTCTGGAGTTATTTTTCATTTTTACGCTTCTAAATGGTTGAGTATGCAATTCGATAGTCCAAAAACGATAATAGGAAACAAACAAAATTAAAATCCGGCATTACTTTTCGCCAGCAAGTCGATTTCTTTTTTTGTAAGCCTAATTTGAAATAAACGTTTTTGACTTTGACTTGACTATTTAAATCGTTTTTTTTCAAAGTACTCTCATATATTTTAAATGCAAAGTATATTGCGATTAAACGCATCAACTGCTTTAATATTTCAAGGAATTTTAATATGTACAATGTAAATATCCCCATGGCTTTACTGAGTGGGAAGGCCTGTTCCCTGCAGTGGGTCGTAAACGTAATAGGCTAAATGCAGAAATCCATAGTTATAATAAATTAATAATGAAAAGATCACTTGCATAAGCTTTGCTTGTATTATGAAGATTCGGGCTGAATATAATTTATATTTTTCTTTCATAACATAACCGTTTATGAAACGATACACCCGTCACTCACTATGTAAAGTGACAAATATTTATCGAAATAACGATGAGCAAGAGCGCTTGCTCTTGTTATTATAAATATTACTATTATTAATACTCTTACTCTTTTTGTTTAAATGCTATTTTTATTTTATTAATACTCTAAGGGTTAAAAGCGAGTCATTACCCACATACACAATGTTAAGTATGATATTATCATGCCATTCAGCTGTATTTATCGACAACTGCGCTTGCGGCGCACAAATGTCCAACCCTATTTGTCATGTATCTATCAATATACTAGCTATAGTTCACCCGCCTACGCTGTGCATTGAGTATCTGGTACGATATGCGCGCTCTATACCTAGTTATATATACTCTAAGATTTGCACAAAGCTTTAGCCTCTTCCTAAGTCCATCATTTCAGGTGTGTGTTTTTTTCTTGCATTCGTCATGTTTTTCCACAATTTGTGCAACTGTACCTCGTTCTATACGCTGGCTGCACCTCGTGAGGGTTTCTCCTGTCCGACCAGAAGAACAGCATACGGTCGAATATCGGAGCTATGTCTGCCACCTGGTTTGTGCCTTCTGGGAACACCCTGTAATATAGAAAAAAACATTGACCTGTGTCTTGTTCACGTTCATGTAAAGTAAAGATAGGCCATCAGTAGATATAGATTTGGCGACCATTTAGTGTAGAGGTTGAAATGGCAGTGGGCCGGTCACGTATGTCGCAGAACCGATGACCCGATGGACCGACGACTTACGAAATACTTAAGAAAGTGGAGGCTGGATGAGGAAAGTGGAGGACCGGAATATCTGGCGCACAATGAGTGAGACCTATGTCCAACAGTAGCCTGCAACGGGTTGAAGAAAGAATAAATGAGTCAACAATCGAACAAACAGCTAACTTGATGGTAAGTGAAGACTGTCGCCTTTTTAACACCCTGATAAGTAACGGCTAAAAGCATTCCCTCATGTGAATACTGATTTATTTTTTGTGTGTTATTGTTGGATGACTTGTTCAGTAATACACGTTAGGCATCATAATCATTACAGCCTAATATCCACTGCCTTGAATGACGGCTTCCCCTACACACCCACCGCATAGGTTTATTAAAATTACACTATTTATTCGCATCATCATCAACAGCCCATTTAACGTCCACACCGAGAGGCATGAGCCTACCCGTAGAGGGTGTAGCCTCAGTTGTCCACACGGGCTCAGTGCGGATAGGCATTCGCATAGTATAACATTTGCAAAATCAAATCAGTATAACATTTGCAAAACATGAAATTGAATGAAATTAATCCAATACAACACAGATAAACTAATTTCGATATCAATACAATTCGACGAAACCCATAGAGTTTATCAAATTATAGACATCAGAAATTATTTAATGCTCTGCTTCCAGGGTGTGCAACTTCGCGAGTAGTATAAAGGACGGGTATGATTTATGGTCACCTAATTGTCACATCTGTCAAGTTTTTTCAAAAGCTGACGGCCAAGGTCATTGTCACCAAATGTTTCATTGCAGACGTATTGCCTTTTGTCTATTCTTTTACGAGACAATGACAGTGAGTTATTGCAGCCAGTTGAGTTTCGCAAATTTGCGGATAAAAACTACATTTCTTACCTGAGAGACCCCCGCAAGTTTTCACGTCCCAGTCGAGATTCAGGTAGTAAATTGCAGTGATGCACCTGCCGTCCTTGTTCGGGTTGTCCACGTGTTTCACGTAATGACTGCCCGAGCCTGGATAGCACGCCACCATTGCCTGGAAAAGAAAGTTGTTGAGTCATACATGGGGGTAGACTCATTGGGGCAAGCTGGGGCGCTTGCCCCAATGAGGCTACGCCTAGAGCGTCAGTGGCTCAATAGTGTGGACTGTCGCCCTCCTACCGGGAGGGCTGAGGTCAAATCCCGCCACGTACCAATGTGTTTTCGAATTTTCGAAATTATATGTACGTTAATCCGACGCTCTTAAGGTGAAGGAAAACATCGCGAGGAAACCTGCGCACGCCTGCGAAGAAATTCAAAGGTTGTGCGTGAAGTCGGCCAACCCGCACTGGGCCCGCGTGGACGACTAAGGCCTAAACACCCTATACGTGTAGGCTCGTGTCCCTCAATGGGGACGTTTAATGAGCTGATGATGAGGGGCGCTTGCCCCACCCTGGCTTTAACATATTTAAACAAAAAAATACCAGGGGATGGGGGAGGGAAAGGTTCACTTTTGCCCCACCCTGAGCCCAAGACTGGCTTCGCTCATGAAATCATAAAACTTGTTCATGGCAACTCGGTTTAAGTCTTTATTTAATCATAATTTACTATACCTTTGCTAATATTAATACCAACGTATTAACTTGTTCTTTTGGTAAAATTTATTGAAACTCCTTATTGTTCTAATGTATAACGTACTTCAACGATAAAGGCCTTTGGCCCCATGCGCCTATGGATCTAATAATATCCATAATTAGACCATCAACACTTAAAGTAAGCAACAATTAAGATAATTGTATTAGATGTCACTGGTATGCATAAATACGTAAATTTCATTCACAAAATTTAGTATTAATATACCTTATAGGTACCATGGGTAGCAGGGAATATAATTAAATCGTAGTGTAGTACGGAGTGGCCGACTTCACGCCCAACTTTTGAATTTCTTCGCAGGCCTGCGCAGGTTTTTTCACGATGTTTTCGTTCACCGTAGTAAGAGCGTCGGATAAACGTCCACATAATTTCAAACATTGGTATGTGGCGGGATTTGAACCTGCACCCTCCAGATCGGAAGGCAACAGTCCACACCAATGAGCCACCGACGCTCTATCAGTAACATACTGCTTAGTAATTAGCCACTACAACGCTTACATAATTTACATGCCTATTACCTTGCAACCTACTCGCCCATCCTACGTCATCAATGACGTCACAGCTGTCCAATCAAGTGACGCAACATATGAACGGCTTCGGTTGCAAACAAAAACACTGTACGATGATAATGAATTATCCTTTGGACCGCATTCCTTTATCGTGTCCAATGAATCAATGCACCTAGTGCGGCGCATGACATGAGTGATTCCCGCTTTGTTTGTCAACAACCAATGATATTTGTATATATAATGGTAGATACGCCATCCGTGCCTCAAAAACGAACCGCTGCATAGAGTACAGTTTGTACTCTTTTGTTTAGGTAAATGTACGCTCATTCGAAATATGTGTATGAGTGCTGTCACTACATTCGGAACACTTTTTCTATTGTTTTGTGAGCATATCACGAATCTATACTTTACATCATTGTCAACAACATACAAATTTGTACGGACGATCTAATGTCGTTCCAATTTGCCGAGGGCTAATTACGCTGTTAGGGCAATCACTGTAATTTTGTTTTGCTTGAATAGTTTATAGTTATGCATGGTTAAAGAGACGATTGATTTTTTAGGGTTCCGTAGCAAAATGGAAAAAAACTGTTATAGTTTCGTAATGTCTATCTTTCTGTCTGTACGTATGTCACAGCCACTTTACTCCGAAACTAAAGAAGTATATAATATAGATAACTTTTTGTATAGATGCTACTTGGCATTGTGCTGGATACTTATCTAGACAACTGAAATGGAGCCTACTAACTAGTAAGTTGTCTTTTTAAAGTGTATTGTTTCTCGCCATTCGCCGGAAGTCTGTAGTTTCGACTAATCCAATATTCATATTACCGGCTCGTACCATGTCGATTTTCTTCCCAAACACATACTATGTCACAAAGTTACCTTTGCAACGCCCTAAGCAGATGTTTGTGTCCGACTCTGGTACGCCTTTAGGCTCGTTGCATGAGCTTTTTAAGACTGAGTGCTATCTATGCTCGCCGGTTGCCTAGTGAAACTGTGCAGGTTTTTACTATGTGGTAGACTCGGTACTAAGTCGTCTAGGTAGGTAACACCACAGTGCCAGATATTGTCCCGTGAAACACTGTAGCTAGTAAAATTACCGGTTACAAGAGACCTAACATCTGTCGTCTCGGATGACGGGCGCAGTGTGGCATTGGTGGAGAATAATAACTGTCTATCAGTTGTTCGTATCCATCAATGCCGCTCTGTCAAGGTCAAGCGTGTCACTTACCATCCGGTGAGCGTCCTGACCGTCCTTTACTTTTTAACTTCAAAAGGTGCTCTGCGGGCAATGGCGAAACGTCTATCCGAGGAAAAAACTTGCACTTACCTGGCAATAAGTGTATAGCGCAATAGTTATCCGCAAAGTCTTACAAGGGGTTTTTCCGATAATAGCTTCGCAATTACCTACACTGGTATACAATACATACCTACGTGGAAACTGGTTACAGACAGCTACATAAGTATAGAATGTATCTACCTAAGTACCTATAGGTATTTACATTCTCAGAGCCTGACTCACTAATTTTATCAACTATATTAAAACATATGACAAACTTTGCATAAAGACTATTTCGTTGGCTGCAGGTGGATTAACAGAGGATATTTTATCAGTATTATTTTCTGGTGCATTGATTGCACTTACTTAATGAAAGAGGCCTAAAATTTCATGTCAATGAAAATCTTGGTAAAAACAAAAATATTTAAATCTGAATATGAAGCATCTGATGTAATTAAGTAATTTGACGACCCATCTAGTGTAATGGTTTAGCTGTGAGCTATTACGCCAAGGGATCTGGGTTCACTCCGGGCAGTAAAAACATTTGTGTGCATGAACATGACTGTTCGTATTAGTTTACAAAGTATATCCATTATTACCGAAAGGATAACCGAGCAGTCATCTTACTAAATTAACATTTGTATTTTGTATACTTAACTCTCCAAATAATTTATACTAGCTTTTACCCGCGGCTTAGCTCGCGTCAAATTTAGGTTACGCGGTTATTTATACTGTCGAGTCTCATAGGAAGTTCCATCCTCTATAATAGTGGCTGGGAGATTCCATAAAAAAGACAGGATTTTTTTGATTGTAACAAAGAGTGTTTGTACCGAGTTTTAGCTACCTACCCTGAAAACTGCTAAAAGTCTAATTTAAAATTTCATCTTTAAAGGGTTGAGGGCAGATTTCCAAACATTTTCTATTTTTATGTTAGTGAAAAAACCGTTCGCACACCAAGTTTTAGCTTAAACATTCCGAAATTCTCCATACAAACTTCCACCCGCCAGTATTAGAAGTAAGAGAGAGACAAAAAATAGTCAATGTACACTCTCCATCCCCTCAACCATCTCCACTTGAATCACGTCAATTTGTTGCTACGTTTTTGCCGTGAAAGACGGACATACAAACATACACGTACACATTTATAATATTAAAAGTACGGACATACCTACACAATTAATATAAACCAAACAATATTTCAAACCTCTTGTAGGTTATAGATAATTATAGTCACTAAAATATTTCTTAAAAAACAAATTAAACTTCAAACCTACTAAGGCAGAATCTTGCGACTGAAATTTTACAAATGAAATGGATAATATTTTTTGTAGCAATTCTCCCTCTTAAGGCTGGGATAGATAGTTCAAACCTCTTGTAGGTTATAGATAAATATCACTAAAATGTTTTTGAAAACAATTTAATCTTCAAACCTACTTAGGCAGAATCTTGCTGCAGAAAACATTACAAATTAAATGGATAATGTTTTCTGTGGCAAGTTTCCCCCTTTAAGGCCGGAATAGATAAACAATTAATAATTCCCAATAAATTATAGGATAATACATTTTACAAATATTATAAACTGCACAGCTTTGTAACGAATAGAATGCGTGCCAAAAATAAATAATATTTATCTGTTTGCTATTCATCAAAACCATTTACATTTGCAGATAAGACAGATGTCGTCAACCTTTTAAAAAAGTTAAGTTTTCGAACTATGAACTCACTGTTGTAAGAATTGAGGAAGTCGCATCCGGTCAAGCCCTTAATTTTAAAAATAGATCGTATTGTCACGTTACTAGAGACGACTATCCTTCGTGAACGCGGCACGTGCTGGAAGCAATGTCGTCTAAGAAGGGCGAGTCCACGCACGTGCGGCTTCGCGGGTATTCATAATGTAGGGCAGTAGTTTGTCTATTGATGTTACAAATTGAGTGAAAATGCATTTACAATTGTTAGTTAAATGTCTTCAGCAGTTGCTGAAGGTGTAAACGCTTTATTTATAATGATAATAACGAAACATTTATTGAGGCTTCTTGTAGCCATAATATTTAGTAATCGTTGAAACTTTTAAACAGCTATAAGTAACACTAAAATTATAGTGTTATGTTTTATGTTTTTTAACCCTATTTTATGTTAACGATGTCGGTTTTTTAAACAAATCCCCCCCCCCTCACTCTATATTATTAAAAAATAAGTACCAAGTGTTATCCTTAAAAATGCAATTATTTGAAATATCTGGAGAATACAATCGGAAATTGCAAAATGCAAGGTATGTTGAGTTTCCTTGGAATCAGATGCAAGGTATGTAACTATAATTAAATAAGTCGCTTGCATTTTACAATACTAGGTACATTATGAGGATTTGACATGGTATCAGTTATTAGTCAATTAAACTATGAAGACATGCATCATGTACGTTTGTAGACATTACATGTTTCAAATCAAATAAATAACTTACAAATGAGTCAATCAATAGAATGAAGATCATCAAAAACCCGTCAAAAATAATTCAATGTCAAAAATTAAATATAAAGAAAAGCAAAAAGGTTTATATTCTGCGATTTGAAACTTTGCGGGATAAACAGTTCAAAATTGAGTCTTAATTAAACGGCATTTCAGTAGATTTTCCGTTAACTTATCACATTATGGATATATATGTGGTAACATTTCAAGTAACAATTACCTATTTACCAAAGAAACGTGACAAACTGAACGTACTAATTATTGAAATAAGCATGTTATGGAAAATAGATGTTACGTACTTTGCCATACTACTCAACTATCAACAAATTATTTAGTGAAGGTTACGGATAAATTATAGTAAGGGCAATGCAGTAACATAAAACAAAATAACATTTAATTAAATAATTAAGAGTACGTTATAATTAATAAAATATATATTGATTGATCACGTATCATAAACAATTGAGTACAACTTTTTTTAGGCATAGGTACTTAATGAATTCATTTTAGATACCTTCAATGAATTTCTAAATATTTATAGTTTGAATGGAAAATTAATGTACCATATCTACTCAAATTACTACGTAAAGTTGACATTATAGAGCTGGTTGCAATGTCAGTTTGGCATCAGCGACATTATAAAAACCAGTAAAACTTGACCTTAAGATTCGTCAGCCTGGTAAGCGTCGGCATGTCTGCCTTGGCTGGTAACGTAAAAGCGACGCGTTCGTAAACATAGCCCGCGTGGGATATGCTACGATTCTTACGAATGTTTACAGAGCCCCTCCCCTCCGCCCGCGTCGCACCTTCCGCCGCCATGCCCCGAGTCACGTACGCAGGGCACCAATGCGCATGCGCCCCAAAACGTACGCGCTTTATTTTGGTTGGCTTTTATCATAGATACAGTCTACGCTCATTCATATTTGATATTTGTAGGATGGCAATTTAGTTGCAATAAAAATGGACCATGAATATATCCTTGAAGAACCCCGTATTTAGTAAAAAATGACAACATTGAAATTTCAGAAATGTGATGTCTAAATACATTGGCAAACATTTTTACTTTTCTACCCAGCTACAATAGCAACTAGATAAAGGAATTTCATTTTCAACGATTTACGAGTATTAACAACCATTTAAAATAACGGATTCTTCTAGATTTTTCAAGGTTTAGATAATGATAGTTAACAATAATATTTATACTATGTAATACACACTCTTTAAAGATAGCCATAAAATGTTAGTAAAATTACTCAATAGTGTAGTAGATATTGTTTGCAATAGGAAAACAATGTAACCAAATCTCAAGATACTTAAGTAAAATAGGAAATACTTCTCGTGAGGTTAGATATCTTTGGAATCAACCATTATAAAAACATTACCGTCCAGATAAAAAGTATAAAGTTTATTCGTTGAAATTAGAAATTATTAATCATACTATGTATCTTTAAGTCGTTAAATGATACTTAAATGATACAAAAGTATGGCTCCACTTTGTAATAAATATTTAAATGCGTCACTAATATCTTTGATAAAGATACGTCAAAAAAAAATCCGAATTCTCTAATTACCTTAGTCCTTCCGTTGATGAAGTAGTCTCCTAACTTGCCGTTGCTCGCCATCTTGTTCGCCCTCAGTACAATACTGTCGACCTGTAATATTTTAATTGCATTTTAATCGCGCAACGCACGTTTAATGAATTTGACCATTTACAAATGGAAAGATACAACAGACAAAATATTTTCATAAAATTCCAGCACATTTGAACAGCTAAGCAATGGAATTCTTTGACTGCAAGCCTGATAGTAGATTATTATAATCAGGATATCTTCAAGGCACAAGTTAACAGGCTATTTTCAGAGAGGCATGATCCATCTTCTGTCACATCGTTAACTTCAGTCGAGATGGCTGGCAAATGTTTGCTTTTTGTTTTATTTTACATTTTCTATAATGTATGGTGTCTTAATCCTACAATCTAGGTTCTTCGTTAAAAATTGTTCCTCAGTCAAAATTTTTGAAGACTTTCTTCAATCTATTGATAAAAAAAAGCAACAATAGATTTTGTGTTCACAAATTGTTTGCACCCATTAGAAGTAGGTACCATATGTTGCAAGAAATAGTAACGACAATGGCCTAAAAACGTTGGCCCTGGTAGTAATGAGCCGATCCATTTTAACCGGCGTGAGAGCATCCGACAAAAATGTATAGGTGCGGTAAGGCAAATTTTCAATATGCCGTCGCAAAATATAAGCGAGGTAATTTAAGAATGTTAAACAATACGATTATAAACAAAAAATGTGCGTATTACAAATTATTAGAAATTGTTGTGCATTTCTGGAATACGATAAATAATAACATATATGATCTCTAGTTACTTAAATAAGTTTACTTGATTATTCGTAAGTAGGTATACCATACCACTGAATAAGAGTTCATATCATTTAGTTAAATGCCATCACCATATCCATTACTGCTTCCGTGGTCTGAGTAATATGCGATTTTTTCCAGTTCAGTTATGAATATTACAGGCTGAATCACATAATTGTCCTAAAAGAAAGATTATTCCGTGGTTCGAAGAGCACGTTTAACAGTTTGGTTCCGGTTTTAATCTAGGATGGTATTCGTTAACACTTTTTCGGGTTATTGCCCGGTGAAGCTGTAAAGGCCATCTGCGGTAACAGCAGCAGACAGTTCGAAAAAAAGCCTTTTTCGGGCTCAGGTAGTGGTTAATGTCCATGCTTCCTATAGCCATGCATTGCGGGTGGCATGCACAGAGATTATGAGTTGGGTATGCCGAGTGAGTGACACTAATCGCAAACACAATAAAAAATAGGTTTTTGTCAAATTGAGTGCTGTTGATGGCAGCAGATCGCCTATGGTTTCAAATCTGTAGAGGAAAATGGACGAATGAGTGGGAATCATTCAATATGTTGGCGATTATCCGGGTTGTCAGGACGCACAGGGTATGCACCGCTTATTTGCATATGGAGTACACGCCACTGGTTGCCGGAAGAACTATGCGTTGCAGTGGTTTGTTTTACTCTGGTTTATGCATTAGTTTGCATAACAAATTATAAGTGTTTTATTTCACCGAAAATATGACTTTAATTCGCACATTATGTTAAAACGATGACGGCAAACCGTTATCGTTACTTAAGTATCCCATCAAATTGAGCCTTCAATAGGTATTTTGGTTTTCAATGGTAAGGCATAGTGAATTTTGGTGTAACAATTAAAATTTCACTATGCCTTACCAATATATGTTCCTAACAATTACAATTGCTACCGCATGTAGCACACAGCATGAGAAAGGTGTTGCGTGTTGATTGCATTGTTTGATTGCACCTGCATACGTATTCTTTATAATGGTTTTGCCTATCTTATATATTTCATAGTTTTACTCTTGAAAACTGCCTTTGTTGACGGTGCCCATAAATTAAATACACATTTTTGATAAGTGTCAAGTTTCGTCATTCATGATGACCGTCATCATCGCAATAATCACGTCCATTGCTGGTACCTTTGTGATTGTCGTGTCTAAGGGTTTCGGATCATAACCCACCGCCCTGGGCCTAATCATATCAGCTAATTAGAAGTACCCACTGAGGGGCACGAGCGTACCCGTATAGGTTGTGTTGTATAGGCTTAAGTCGACTACGCGGACCCAGTGCGGATTCGCCGACACCACGCACAACCTTTGAATTTCTTTGCAGAACCGCAGGTTTCTTCACAATGTTTTTCCTCCACCGTAAGAGCGTCGGATAAACGTAGTCGGTGTACGTCGGTGGCTCTTTGATGTGAAGGCAACAGTTCACATCAAAGAGCCACCGACGCGCCGCTGGGCCTCAATTCCACTAAATCACTAGATTTTACGAATTTACGACGCTTTACAATGCAACTGTACATCCAGTACAACTTCAATGTTAATGGTTTTAAAGTGGTTATTGTACAGTAGAATGAATTGTCTAATGGTGTTACCAATTAAAATCTACCATAAAACGGAACGAATGAGTGTAAACTTTTACTACTTTGGCAAAACTTTGATAAAGTACGATTCACGAAAAATGACCACAAATGGCGGCGATCTGCGCAGAATTAAGAGTTTTTTAATGATAAAAATAAATAAATAATAATAATAATAATTTCATGAGCGTAAATAAAATTGAGGCTGAAACTTGCAGAAAAATTCTAGTAGAAAAGACGCGATGGCTATGGGTGAAAAAGCCTTGGTCCTAACGATGATAATGAAAACAGCTTTTTTTAGAGCAAGTCTTTTTTCATCCCTGGCGTTTTTCTGCCACAAAAAAATCTGCCGAGTCGCTGCCATTTCACGTTTAAAGGTACCTAAAAATATTTCTGCGCAGCGGTCATCTTTCGAGAATCGTACTATGTTCATGCGCTATTTCAATTAAAAACAAGAAATTCCCGCCTTTTTGGCTCGCGTAATGTCGCCGACCTAGAAAAGTCGTTCGCCCTCAATCTCAGCAGCATTTTCGCTATATTTACAATAATAAATTATGCACTCGAGACTGATTGCACGAGTATTTTCGTTGGCGCTTGGCGCCAGCTGCGGGTGGCCGTATCAGCTTATCGGTACGCTATCAGTTGGACGTATTAACGCAAAAAGGATCCAACCCACAAGGAAGTCAAAAATAAGTTAAGTATACCAAATTGGCGTCTGGGGTGTAAATTAGCCTTTAGTATAAATAAAATCAACATATATAATGTATTTATCGATGGTCGTTACCATCCCACATGTATGGCCCTTACTCAAAAAGACTCAGTCTCATTGGATTCATATTAAGAAATATCCAAACTTTAATATCTCAAATATGACATTTTGTGGGTTGGATACTTATTGTGTAAATACGTCCAGTTATCAACACGTCACGTACGTTTCGCAAAGTGAGTACATGTGTACATACAACACTGTTTGAATTTAGAATTTTATTAACCTAACTTTCAATCTCTTTCTTTGAGGATAAAGATAGTGTATTTTATCTACAAAGTTAGATAATAGAGCGATTTGGTATTTAACATTATGATATGGTATATTATACCTAGTTTTGTATACAACGATAGATCTTATTAGATGACTTGCTTTGCTATCTCGAATTTGTATGATTCTTCAAGATTATAGTTGTTACCATATCAACATTTATATTTTTAAGGATTTTCTTATGGTTAGTCATTAATTTATATATATTGAACGCCAGGAATCCAGACACAATAAAAAATCTAGTGTGTCTGGCACCTAAGAGCTTCATTGGCGGTCAAAGAAAGGGTTAAGTTAATAATTTTTTTTAAAGTCATTTATGCACAGTGAGAGAAATACCAGAACACAATTCATCTAGAAAATAAAGCAAAGACACAATATAAGTTTTCACATTGCAGGTTTTGACAAAGGACCCAACAAATAAATTTTAAATGTTATGTCATATGCTGTATTATGGATGATTTAATTTATAATCTGTTGACGTACCTTATACAATAAAAATCTTAAAATGCTATGCTGACTACAATGCATTAAAATTTTTTGTAAAATTAAATCAAATAAAGAATATAAAAAGGTACATTGACCTAAATGTTTTAAAAAAAATATATTAATCGTCCAATTTAACTATGGCAGAAAACTAACATGTTATTAAAATAAATACCTGTGAGATAAGTTGCTTTATGTATGTGCAGTGTGGCTCCTTGCCATCTATCCATGTAATTAGATCACTGCGGACTGTCTGTGCCTCTGTACCTCTGCCAGGATTTGACACCAGCTGCCCAGCCTGTTGAGTTGTTAAAGTAATATGATATTTAAAATTGGATGACCAGATGAACGGATGATCTAGTTAAGGTGGAGGGTAGCAGATGGATGTCAACTGCTAGGGATCGGCCCTCATGGAAATCATTAGGGGAGGCCTTCATTCAGCAGTGGATATAATTAGGCTGTAATGATGATGATGATGATGATTTAAAATTATTTGTATAACTTAAATATAATTAGGTTTACATTTTACTAACATTTAGACAAACAATTTTCAATAATAACTATTTTTTGTGAGGGGAATAGATATATATTTTCTCACTTCAACCTATCACAGTCATCTTCTGGATATAGGTCTGCCCCATTTTGTGCCAGTTATCCTGGTCCTCCGCTTTTTTATTCAGTCTCCACGAGCAACCTTTCACAATTTGTCGGTCCTGCAGGCCGGAGGAGTTATTAAGTTAAGCAAAATAATTATGACAATAAATGTTACCACCAGTTCAGTTGGGTTGTTCCCATTATTGTTTAATTTTTGTTGTACTTTAAAATCAGATCTTTTAATAAACTTTTGTAAAAAAGCATTATTGTGAAATTGTTGCCATTCACAATTTATAAATGGAATGTTAAACCAAAAAATAGATTAAGAACACTTCATAAAATAAATGATTTACAACTTTAAAATAGTAGAAGTAATCATAGAAATAACTGATTTAGATTCTGTGGAACAAATTTACTGATCAACTGCAATTCAAATTAAATTATATTTTTTTATGCCTAACAAATTTCAAAAGTTAAATTTAAGAAAATTGTTGAAGTAGTTTAATTCTGATTTATGTAATTAATAACAATCAACATTGCTGTGTTACAGAACTTGAAAGTTTAACATTTTTGAACATTATAAAAAAGCTGCAAACAAATTAAAATAACTATCAAGTACTTGCTATTTTATATAAAATGAAACAGACTTACTGTGAATATGCCTAATGTATACATTTTCAGGACTTCATTCCGCACCAATAGTCCTCTTTCTTTACCGAGGAAATTGTCCAAAACACAAACACCATATTGAGTCATATCCCTAATCAGTCTTTGACACACTTCATAACAAGGATCACTGGGATCCATGTAGTAACTGTTTGGCATCTGGTTAAATGGTGCTCCACAGCCCTTGAGTGAAGCCTCCGGATACTCTTTAACCTTAGTACCATGGTCACCAAACTGTGGCATAACAGGCATCTTTACCTCAGTTCTGTTCATAGCTCTCAAAACATTACTTGTACTAGGACCAGAGAACTCAACTGTACTCAGTTGCTGAGCTGACTCACTAAGAATCTCCTGCTCTGAAGATCCCTCATATGTAATGGCACTTTCTTTAGTCAAGTCCTTATTAGTATACACAACACTAGATATAACACTACTGTCATTTTGGCCCTGTGAACTAGATGCAACACTTTCACTTTTCGACGTTTTTTTACTATCAACTTGAGATATTTGTTTACTAACACTATCTTCTAATTGCTTACCCTCTTTTTTAAAATTTTTTGCTTTAGATTTTTTTGAATGTTTCACTTCACGCATACTACCCTCAACTGAATCATTGTGAGAAATATCTTCTTTACAATTTGTAGATTCGTCGATGTGTTTAATTTTTTCACTTTCTTCGTTCTGCTTCGCACATTCACCTACTTTTTGTGATTTCGTTTCTTGTTTTGGTAACTTAGGGCCACACTGGCTTTTATGCCTTTTCCAATCTTGTCTTTGATGATCTGTACTACAGTAATAAATATTAAGACACCGAGCGCACCGTCGGTTTGTTAGCTCGTTGCAAATAGCGCAACAAGCGAGTACACTCTCTTGATTCATTCTGAAAATAATTCTCCCAAGGGCCGGCCTGCGCGACTATCTGTCAAAGTACCCATGAAATGTCATGTCATTGACGTATTCAGATAGCTCACAGCTCGGATTACGTTCCAGTTTATGCATTATAATAAATTCTTAAGTTCTAAACATTTAACAATATTTTTGTTTTAGTAAATGTTGTTTGTTTTTCTTATAAATAATTTGCTTGTATTCTTAATTTTCAACAATGATTATCAAGTACAGTTAGACATAGATATTTCCTTACTTTTAACAATTTAGTCTACTACGATGCATGATGATGATCGGATCGATATCGTTTGTGTGGTGGTAGATAAGGGGTTTCGGACCATCTGGGACTGTCACCCACTACGCTGGTTCAGTACGTGATAACATTGGCAGTAAGTTGTTGTGAGTCTCGAAGGGTTTCGTATTTAGCAATCATTAAAATATCCTGTTTTACCTATTTTAAAATAAAGGGGCATTAAATTAATTGCAATATAATCCTAGAAACTTAATTTCATAAATACATTCTACCAACAGATGGCACTCAATCAAAGTTCCAATTCGACATGGAAGATGCTATTGTAAATTATCGGTCAATACAGTCTTCAGTACGAAAGAATAGATATGAATAATTTTATATTGCATGTAGCTACCCATTAAAATCTTTTTTGTCTGGAAATGCTAAATCAATCGCATTTGGCCAATTTTAAATTATTTCAAAAGTGAGTGTCTGTGCCTCAATGGTGTGAACTCTTGCCTTGCTACTGGGAGGGTGTAGGTTCAAATCCCGCCAAGTACCAAAGTGTTTTCGAATTTTCGAAATTATTTGGACGTTATCCGACACTCCGGTGTAGAAAAACATCATAAGGAAACCTGCGCACGCCTGCGAAGATAATAAAAGGTTAAAGTCGGCCAATCCGCACTAGGCCCGCATGGACGACTAAGGCCTATACACCCTTTAGGGATAGGCTCGTGCCCCTGGGTGGAGACGTTGAATAAGCTGACGATGATGATGAATTTCAATGATTTAAGCTGAACAAGAAGTGGCATAAGGTAGCGTACATTTTAGGAAATATTTAGATCATCACTATTTACTGTGTGGCATGAAGTAACAGAGCTCCGTACGCAAGTGTAGGTACATTGCAATACTTGAATCACATCAATAATCAGCACTTTTAGTAGTAGGCACAAAGATAAAGTAAAATATATTTTTCAAAGTGATTATATATCAACCAAGCAGACTGCTCGCTCACCTGGCGGTAAATGGTAACATTCGCCTTTATTTACATCAATAATAATATTAAATCAGTTGCCGTTGGAAAATAAGTTTTGTTTTCCACTGCCATTCAAATAGCGCCATCTAGTCCCAAACTTAGCAACTGGCCTGTAACATGGGTGCTAAACAATCGATAAACATGTTCTTAATTTTTTTTGCAAATACCTACATATACATAGAACACACTCAAACCAATACAGACAGACATGATGATGCACACAAATATTTGTACTGCCCGGGGATTGAACCCGGAACCCTTGGTGTTTCAAGACATTTGCGAATATATTCAAAATAAATTAAATGAAGTCGTCACATTAGAAAAAATTGTTATGAAAAATGATAAGCCATATAATGCTTTTAAATTGTATGTATCTAAGCAGAAATTAAATGCATTTTTGGACAACAATCTGTGGCCGGAGGGAATTAAATTTCGGCGTTTCGTCAATTTTAAAAGAGGAATTGGTGTAAAGAATAACGGTGATATATCTAAGCTCAATGAATAGTAAACAAACATTAGTAACACTTTCTACATTCAATTGTAAAAATATTATGCGTTCCGCGGCCTGTGTAAAAAGTTTATGTAAGAAGGCAGACATAATAGCGCTCCAGGAAATATGGCTTCTGCCGGAGGACGTCCCATATTTAGCAACCATAGATGATAATTTTGCCTACACTGGAAAGTCATCTGTTGATTTATCAGCGGGGATTCTGCGGGGAAGACCGTATGGTGGTGTAGCGTTGTTATGGAATAAAACAGTATTTTCCACAGTGGCAGTGGTTCCATGCAATAGTGACCGATTAGCGTGTATTAAAATAGAGAATGGCAACTGTAGTATGTTAGTGGTCTCAGTGTATATGCCTACAGACTGTTCTGAAAATTTATCTGAGTTTAGTCAGTGTTTATGTGAGTTAATCGCAATAATTGAAAGCTATAGTGGTATAGAATCGGTCTTCATACTGGGAGACTTTAATGCTCACCCGGGTGCGAGGTTCACACAGGAGTTATATTCTGTTTGTGCCGAACAATCATGGTGCTGCGTCGATATGGAACTTTTACCCAGGGACACTTACACATTTGTTAGTACCGCGAACGGGTCGCGGCGCTGGTTAGATCACTGTGTTGTCACCAGTGCGGCTAAACAACTTATCGTAAGTGCATCTGTTTTATATGATGTTTATGCTTCTGATCATATGCGTATGATGTTTCATGTAACATTAATTTATTAAGACTTAAAATTACGTTGTCGAAGGTATCACATTCACCGATAATTTGGGGTGACCGAGATAGCGAACAAATTAAGAACTATCATGATTATTGTAACTCTAAGTTAAGCCAGATTCAATTTCCAATTGAATTTCGTGATTGTGCTCATGGCAAATGTGCGAATGAATCACATATACATTACTGAATGAAATGTATCATGAAGTTGTCACTATTCTAAACAAGGTGCCCAAAGTACTTACGTACCCATTAGGAGGCAAGTAAGATATGTACCGGCTGGAACAAACATGTGCGTGCTGTGCACGCGAGGCTCGACACTATTATAGGTTGTGGCTTTTATACGGAAAACTTCAGGTTTTATCTTTGAGAATATGTCCGTGTCCGTAAACTGTTCAAATCTAAGTTGAAATATTGTTTAGATAACCAAGAACAGATTAAAATGGATATTTTAGCTAAATTGCACACAGATAAGGAATTCGGTAAATTCTGGAAGTCAACTAATAAATTAAATAATAGGGCAGGGCTCCCAGTAAGTGTGCAGGGTCTTTGTGAGCCTATGGCCATTGCCAATGCCTTCCAACAGCATTTTAGAGTCGAGTCTCCGTTGCGTAGCGAGTCTCTTGTGCCCGAGACCACTGTATCTGACCCCAACGTCCCTCTCATTACGTTTTCTGCTGCGGAATTGCGCTCTGTAATACAAAATATGGCTAGGGGTAAGTCTCCAGGGACAGACTGCCTTAGTATCGAGCACCTGAGGCATGCAGGTGTGCATGTGTCGCGTGTTTTGGCTATGTTTTACAGCTTATGTCTGAGCCACGAATATTTACCTGATGATATGATACGCGCTGTTGTTGTACCCATTATTAAAAATAAAACGGGAGATGCCTCTGACATCTCCAATTACAGGCCGATATCCTTGGCTACAATAATGGCAAAAGTGCTGGACCGTCTGCTTGATGGTCACATGGCAAAACATATTGAACTACATGATAGCCAATTTGGTTTCAGACCAGGATTATCCACCGAAAATGCTATATTGTGCCTAAAGCAGACTGTTCAGTATTACACATCTAGGAGAACACCGGTGTTTGCATGTTATCTGGATTTGTCAAAGGCATTTGACCTGGTGAATTATGACATACTGTGGAATAAACTTCAATGTGAAACTACTGTACCTAGTGAAATTGTATCTTTGTTAAAGTTTTGGTACAAAATCAACGTAACATGGTTAGGTGGGAGATTGTTATTCGCAAGTGAGAGGTATGGAGTGTGGAGTGAGACAGGGGGGGTTGAGTTCTCCTCGGCTATTTAACCTGTACATGAACCGGCTCCTGGGTGAGCTCAGTGGAACGGGTGTAGGATGTCACATTGATGGAGTGTGCGTGAATAATATCAGCTATGCAGATGATATGGTTCTACTGAGCCCATCCATGGGTGCGATTAGGAAGCTCCTTCTAATATGTGAAAAGTATGCATTAAACATGGTCTCATATATAATATTAAGAAGAGTGAATGGATGTTATTTAAGTCGAGAACTGTAAAATATAATGACATTCCGGATATCACCTCAAGGGTCAACGGTTGACTCGGGTACATAAGTTTAAATACCTAGGTCACTGGTTACTGAAGACCTTGAGGATAATATTGATATTGATAGGGAGCGTAGGTCGCTGGCTGCGCGATGCAATATGTTGGCCGCCGGTTTGCCCGTTGTTCAAGAGCTGTAAAACTGACCCTTTTAAAGCTTACTGTCAGTCTTTTTACACATGCAGCTTGTGGGTAAACTTTACGCGGCGGGAATACAGCGATCTGCGAGTCCAATACAATAATGCACTCAGAGTACTGTTGGGGTTGCCTAGAAGCTGTAGTGCGTCTGCGATGTTTGCAGAGGCTCGAATTGACGGGTTTGCTGCTGTAATCAGAAAACGTTGTGCCTCTGTTTTAACAAGACTTAGAAACAACGCTAATGGAATTCTGAGGGTTTTCGTGGATAGGTGGGACTTCCCGCTGATGCGGAGATGGGTACTACTGCATTCCCAATAAGAAACGTGGTAGGTGAATGCAGTTTCAGGCCCTATCACATTGCGCTTGTGCTGTGTAGGTACTGTGTACGTTACTTAGTTTTAAATGTAAAAAATTATACTTATGTACTATTAGATATGTTTGTGTCATTGAGTGCTAATAGTTGTATTATTACAATTATTAGGGGTACCTTACTTAGAATTTCACAAATTGTCATAAGTGTGTTGTTAATGTATAAGATGTAGTTTACTAACCCTAACGTGTAAGAATATTGTAACTAATCTTATGGACCTGGTCTGAAATAAATAAAGAATTGAATTGAATTGTAGTAGCAGACATCTCAACCACTATACTAAATGTGTCATCAAAATATTATGAAATTAACATGGTCTCGGGTTTGGCGACTAAGACCCGTATTCTAGAAAGAAACTCAAGCATGGATCTTTGCTTAAATTGAATTAGAAGAGGATAGCGCTATGTACGATAAAGAGCGGCATCCCTTTCTAACTCTATTTAAGTAAAAATCAACGCTTGAATCGCGTTCTAGAATACGGGCCTTAGAAAAGTACCTATGAAAAATCATAATCCTGAACAGTTCATATCAGCTATTATGTTTTAGAAAGATAAATAAAACAATTTTTTATAAAATTATTTTTAATAATAATAAATATCATCATACACAATACGAAAACTTGTATTTTAATATTTAATGGTTTATACAATACATTAGAGATTGGAGAATAAGGTACTATTTTTAATAATACTTTAAAGTGATTAATATTACATGGAGTGTAGGCTGAAATAACAAGATATATATAAGTAATTATTTACATGAGCTATTAAATAATGGAACAACATTTGACATCATTGAATAGTGACGTCCTAGTGATGGATGATAAATGATGAAAACTTTATAAATGAATAAGACTAGATTAGTTCTACGTCGAGTTCCGATCATTGACAAACAATTTTAGTACAGTCAGTGACATAATGTGGGTAAATGAAAGCATTTTTCAAATGTTTTATAGTTGTCAGTTGTCAAAAATTGCAAACATAAACCGTCAAGATGTCATTGCCTATACAAATGAGTAAGGAGTTTCACAAATTTGACGAAATTCGACGAAGGGAACTAAAGGGCGTAAAAGCGCGCGTTACAGAAACGCCCGACGCGCGCAATTACGCATTATAATGTAAGTACTTAATTTTAAGTAAAACTTAACAAAAAAAGGAAGTAGAGCATGTTGCGACTACTTGATATTTTGGCTTTCAAAAAGTAAATTATACATTTCACAATTTATTTGTGGAAATGGTTAGATATACTAACAAAATAACCAAGTATTCGGGGGTTGTAAAACTAATTATTTGGGGTTTATCAAACTCTAGGCCTTTAAAAAAGAGAATTTTAAGACCCTGGCTAGTTCGGATAAAGTTGATTTGAATCATTAATATAATATTTAAATTGAGTTAATGTTTCGTTGTTAGCTCCATTCTTTTGATTTCATTTGTTAAACGAAAACATAACAGCGCTTGAATACTAATTTTCTTAAATGGAGCAATGGAGAACTTATGAAGTACTAATAGAATGAAATGTAGATAGACATTTTACTATAAGTACGCTAAAACCCTGGAATAAGGTATAAGTATAACTAACGACATTTTAATATTGCTTAATAAAGATAGCCAGAAGTTCAAGAATAAATAAGGCCGTGATCGATTTCTACGAAAGGATACCCTGGATTAGTCCATCGAAAAAGAGAAAGATAGCGTCCAACTATATTGATCAGTTCTTGAACGCGTGAAGCGTTCGCGACAACCCAACATGGCATTAAATATTACTGAAAAACACAATTAACCCAACATCTATTCTTTCAAGGCTCTTTTTCGGTCCGAGTTTTATTGAATCTGCCCACAAAACTCTGCTTTTCGCCATCTTGATTTACCACGAACGACATTTCGGCCCGATAAACCATCCGCATCTACGTTACCAAAAACTAGTTAAATTGGACCCTATTACCTGTACTAACTTTTAGAGTAACGTAAACGCTTGCACTATTCGAATTAAATCCTCGAGTTATCTTCTGTGTTAAGTGGTGGTACAGGGGGAGGGGGAGCGTGTAAGACCCTGGCTAGTTCGGCTTTTTCATCAGCAGAGAGAACGTAGACTGGAGGCGCTGCTGGGAGAAACCGTTCCGCCTTGTGTGGCTCTCTCTGGAGCCTGGCTCGGTACAGCATGACTAATACGCAGAGTACGCTGATGATGAAGGCGGAGGTGGCGGCGAGCACGATCAGCGCGGTGTGGTACGAGGTCGCTGCTGATACCTGGTAAAGCAAATTTACTTAGCTTGCCATTTATTAGGTGCAGTATAAGCAATATGTGATTAGTTTATTGAATTTAATCACAATCTGAATATTAATCATAAAATGAAATCACTTTTTTGATTTAATAAAGCTATATTTATACAGCAGGTAGTTAATCAAAATAAGTTCAAATAAATTAATATCCACTGAGTTTAGCTCTGTAGTTAATTTATATAAAGAAACATTTGGATTGAGCATCATCATGTTATTTTATATGATATTTTTCTGTTAAGGTAGGGACCGCAGTAGGACTAATTCATAATTATATTTATTTACAGGAGATAAGTGTGAGAAGCATAGCATGTTATACGATAGACAAAGCAACAGCGGTGATTTATTTAGTTAGTTAGTTTAGTATGAGATTATTTACATTGAATGGCTTTGAATAAAAATGAAGTAGAATTTTATATAACAATTTATTGATATTAACAATAACAGAATAATAAAATAAGAGTAAAAGAATAAAATAACACAACATAAATAGAACACCATGAACCACAATAGTAGCTTAATAACTTATATTTTGTACTCTGTTTACGGTTAGATACTAATAATGGTGTAATGAATTAGGTAAAAAAACAGCATTATTTTTTTCGTCATTTTCAGATAAGTATTAAATAAATATAATAAATAAGTTAAGTTGCATGAATTGAGAAAATGTATGATGATAAGTAGACCACAAAAATATTTGACATGGTTTCAAGTAAAATAATGTGTTAAAGTCACAAATAAGACATAATATTTCCTAGCAAACTAAAGTTATAATTTACTTTACCTTGTTCATTAATGAAAAAATGTTACGGATAAGATTATTAATCTATACTTGAATAAAAATTTTGATATTCATTGTTATCTATTTTAACATATCACTACAATATACTAATTTATTAAAAAAAAATTAAAACCTAAAAGAGAGTACTTTAGGTGATGACAGTGTGGAAAAGTCAAGAACATTCAAGCGTATGTCATTTTACGTACAGTGGACTCCGTGAATATCTCGCGGTGCTGCACGGCGGGAGGCGGTGCTGCTAGCCTGTACTCGCTGCGGATCACGTCGGCACCAAGGGCTACACCCTCGCTATGGTTTTTACTCGTCATCTTCTCTTGTTTCACCTGAAAATCATAAGTTATACTGTAGCTCAAATTTTTGGTTAAAACGGGCTACGGATTGTCTATAAGATGCAACGAGAAAGGTGGGTTTGATGTCAACTTAATTAGAATACTAATATACAATAATATTGGAACTTTAATGATATATCTGAATACTTAAGTTATCATTGGTATGTTTGATTTTGAATTAGTAATTTATTATACAAAATACATAAATCTCAACACGTTTTTGCAACTGACTGTACGAGCCTACAGTAGTTCAGTATAGTAAAGTCCCATTTCCAAGCCAGGTTTTACAATACTTGTATTGAATCACTGACATTACTAAATAATTAAAATTATCAGCATTTGAGAGCAATATTATTACTTCCACTTATTTCCATTACTATTCTTTATCTTATGATTGGGATCTTCCACCGAATAACCTATAGTTAAGAAGACCCTATAGTTGTTAGAAGCAACTTACCACATTTTCGATGTGGTAGACAACGTCGACAGCTAGGTCCTGTGAGCGTGGCTCGAAGTCGCACCATATCTTTGTCTTTTACGAGCGACACGGGCACGCGAGCACCGAGCTCTGCCAGTTTGGAGGACAAAGCTGTACGAGCTTTTTCCGCTCCGGATCTTTTGACTCCAAGTATTTCCAGTTCCAAGAGTGCGGATTCAATTTGTGTTTGTTCTGTAATACAAAAGTTGATATCAGACGCTTAAGCAACATCAATTAGAAGGTATATATTAATAGCTGGAAGAATATGATATTACTTACGTTTATACATGGGTATTTCTTCCTCCATTACTGAATGGTGAGACATTCAGTGAAATAACTAAATACAGCGGCTTAGCATACTTACGCCACAACATAGCAACTTCTCTGTGATACATATGTTGGGATCAATGGTATATTATGTAGGTGACAAATGCCATTTACACCATCTGACATGCTAGATTTTTGCTTAGCTAAATAAATATTTAGTGTATGCCTTACCACAAGGATCTCTTTCAGGTAAGTCTGGAACAATTCCAGCATAGGGCCGTCTCTGGCCGGCGGCGTCTACACACCAGCAGCGCCCGCGAGAACACTGCCGCGGTGAGAACGAGCCATCTGACAAGCACCTAGGACGTGGACCATCGGCTCCTGAAATCAAAAAACTTTTAAAGATACCTTGCGAAAATGTGAAGGAGGTATTTGAAATCTTTGAATAATCGTACCTCGTATGAGTAAGTTGCTAAGTAAAAATATATAGATTTTAGTTACAACATCGGTTACAACGTCCACGGGTAGCAGTATCAGGTACTTAGCATCAGATTGCCTGCTTCGAAATATAAAAGAAACATAAATCAACCTACCATTTTCACTTTCTTCTTGCACCAACTGACATTTGGTTTTGAACACCAATTTCTCCGTTTTCACTTCTAATGGTAACTCCACCTTTTTTGTCGTGTCAGCTATCTTGGTTTCTACAACTTCAGCCAGTACGGTAGCATCATCGCCTGAGGCCTTTTCCTCACTATTCAACTCTTGGCTGTCTTGTTCCCTAACTTCGGACTCTTGGTCGATACTGTCCAAGTCTTCGTCGTCGTCTTCTTGAAATTCATCTACGCGATACGCTGTCATTTGACGTATGAGCTCTTCTAGTACTGTTGAAATTGTAAAAAATTATAGAAATAGACTTTTTAATGAAGTATGTCATGAATTTGACGATTTTATATTATGCATCCTATAAATAATAATAAGACGAAAAAGGAAAAATATACCTGCATGTAAATAATATGTGAAATCCACATAGACAATAATGTGTCTTCTATTCCAAAGACTGAGTCAATTAATTAGTTTGGTATTGATCACCCTATAATGGTAACTAGGTACACGTTTTTCCAGAACAGAAACATATCACTTTGATTGTGATAGTATTTTTAACATTTCTTTATTATAACAAGTAGCATTTAGGATTCTATACCTTCATCAGCTCTCGCTTTTTCGTCTAGCGGATCCCGACGGACCCATTTGCGAGCTTGTCGGAAGTTACACGTAGGCTTGGCGCCGCGAACCAAAGACCCTTTGAGGGGTTCTCCGCGAGCGCTCACGCACCAACAGACATCTGAAAGAGGAATATATTTTTTATTTCTCAATACCCATTGAGAAATACGTCATGTAACCAGGGTGGTCAAATTTAAGCATAGGATGAAGAAATGACGTTAGCTGGCTTTTCGCGGAAGATAAGGATAGCATAATTGGATGCTTCACTGACAGTTTGGCACCTTCCACTGTGTCCGAGGTCGGTTCTTTGTCATATGGGTCTAGCAAAATGCGCAAATATATGTATTATCAACCTAAACAACACGGTTTCAAAGTCGTAGCTATTAGTTTTAAAATTGTATGTATCTTATAATTCAAATAATTATACTAAGTGTGTTTATGTTATTATTATATATAATTTACCAATATGCGACATGCACTGCACAGGCTCCCATGCTCCACTGACATCGCATACTGGGATAAATGTGCCTTTGCCGTATTTCTCTGACGCAGCTTCGTTCTTTTCGCGCAACCTCTCACATGGGCTCAAAACTGAAAAAGAATGAAATTCAAACGCTTAGTTTTCCTTAAACGTAGATGTCAATGTCCACCATGAGGAAATACCTATTTATATTGTGGACTGTACAAAATAACATGCCTTGACTTAAAAATATTGTTATTGCCATTTATTTTATTAAAGTTGTTAATGACACATACTAAATGTTTTGTTAGTAACTTAATGGAACTAAATAAGCATTTTTCCACAAGTGCACAAATCTAGACAGCATTACAAAGCTGCTTGAAAATACCTACATATGAAATATAAAATTAATGATACGCGTAGTTATATGCATTGAATAGAAAAAAGTAATGAATGAGAAGAAATAAATAGGTGTTTGTAATTAATTATGAAATACTTGATACAATATGTAAATTTGCATATTTTATGATTGAAAAAATCTTAAACAAACATCTTTTTTAGGTTCGTAACAAATTTGTCATTTAGAATATTTTTTTATTAACTTATTATAAGGATTTTTTTACAATTGTTTTATTGAATTCCAACTGATCTTATTGACAGTTATTTAACCCTATGACCGCCAATGACGACTTAACGTGCCAGACTCAATAGTTTTTTCTATTGGGTCTGGATTCCCGGCGTTCATTATCATCACCTCATTAAACGTCCCCATCGAGGGGCACGAGCCTACCCGTATAGGGTATATATATAGGCCTTAGTCGTCCACGCGGGCCCAGTGCGGGTTGGACGACTTCACGCACATCCTTTGAATCTCTTTGCAGGCGTGCGCAGGTTTCCTCGCGATGTAAGAGCGTCGGATAACGTACATATATTTTCGAAAATTCGACACATTGGTACGTGGCGGGATTTGAATGCTCAGCCCTCCCGGTAGGAGGGCAACAGTCCACACCATTGAGCCACCGGCGCTCAATGGGTTAAATTATCTTAATACATTTTATTAGGGATATAAAAATAAATTCATAAAGTGCAATTAGTCATGGTGTGGTTAAGACAATAATTTAACACCGAGTGCATGTTAGTGTTCAATGATTCACAAGATACAAAAGGCAGTTCTATGGCCAACAAAATACATTGATATGTATTTGAAAATAACATGCCTTCTTCTTTGACTCCATTCTTCTTATGAGTAAATTTCGCAGGTTCCCCATCCACTGTTTTGAAAGCAAAAGGTTAGGGCATTTAGAAAAAGAACATAATTAGTTGAGTATAGTTAGGATTTAGGAATCATAAGGGAGATCAATATTTACAGGAAAAGTATTTATATATTGAAAAATACCTACCTACACTCAAGCAAGTAAAACACGCTTGTATTGAAACTAAGTAAAAATACTTTTGGCTTACAAAATATTTTGCCAGTAGGTAATAAATAACATACATGCTATTCGAGTTTTCTTAATAAACATTACAAATTATTTATCTCGTTTATGCACATTTTGATTCCATTTCTCATTTATTTTTTTCAAACTTACAGTAAGTGATAAATTAACAAAACAGTTTTTTCAAATATTGACTTCGATTTTACTTGTTTTACAAATGATTAAAATATCGAGTACCTACGTACTCGATATTTTTACCGTTAGAGATTTTACCAAGCTAATCTTAAAGTAAGCTTACCAGGACAAACGGCATTGCACTCCTCCTTAGTGCGGAAGTTGTTGTGGTTGCCAGAGCAACCGTGGTAGCGGAAGCGTTCGCAACGGTTGCGTTCGTGGTTGAAGTGCCAGCGGGTGACGTTGAGGGCGGGCGCGTCTATGCACTCGCCCGTTTCTTTGCTCTCGAAACACACCGTTCCTGTTGTTTTTTTATATAGATATACTTAAGTAGGTTAAGAGCAGACGGGTCTAATATGTAGTTTCGAATGCTGTAGTCAAGACGCACGCTGTTGCGAAAAAAAATCAAGTGGTACGCCCTTGCGAAAAACAGTTGTATCGAAAATCACTCAATCGAATGACGGTCTTGCGAACACACTGTCTCGAAATATTTTTTTATATTTAGTACGCTAGATCAGATAGCCACGGTTTCGAATTCCATTGTTGTAACTCGAGTCAAAACTGTGGGGAAATGATTTTCGATATAACGGTTTTTCGCAAGGGCGTAACACTTGGTTTTTTTTGCATCAGCGTGCGTCGCCATAACGATTCGAGAATGCATATCAGACCCGAGCAGATAGTTCATTTGGTGAAGTGATAATAATAAAAATTTGTTTAGAAACTTAACAAAATGCAATTTATTTATTTGTGTTGATTTAGGGCCCAATCTCCTATACTGTGCGGGAACGCCTGCGCCTTGCAGTTCGCCGTTATAGGCTGATAATGATGAAGGCGTTTCAAAGGGAAAACACTCACGTGGTTTAGGGCAGCAAACAGCGGGTGCAGAATCGTGAGGGGCGAATCGACACGCGTGGGTCGAGGGACAGGCGGCGGCGTGTGGACCACACTCCAACACGTGCTCGCCCGCTCGCAGTGGGGCCCCACCCTCAGGGCATTGTGGTGATGGCGAGCACCGCGCCAATGGGGGACACCAATCACCCTGAAAGAAGACCAATAAATCTATATGAAAATGAGTTGATGATGTTGCAAATGCGAATACCGAAAATCGCAAGGCGATTCCGATAATTTTTTAGAATCTTTTGTGAAGTGCAGGAATGGTCCTTGCGGACAGAAAAAAATTAAATAAACCAATAGCAGGTCGTTCATAATTTATTTATTTACTTTGGCACGGTAACAAAAGACTAACTCAACTATCCAGTTAAATATAGTTCAGTTACCTATCTCATTATTAAGTGTTAAATTTGCATTTCGATTACATCCGGGCACAAATTAAAAAAAATATCATGTCGTTTAAAAGTGTATACTGACCTCGCATTCCATAACACAAGCTCGAAGGTCACGTCATCAGGATGCTAGATGACTTTAAACTTTCTACGTAAAGGATAAAACTGACCTTGCATTTCAATGGCACAAGATTGCAGGTTACATCATCAGGGTGCTAGCTTTGTTTAAACTTTCTACGTAAAGGATAAAACTGACCTCGCATTCCAAAGGCACCAGCTCGCAGGTCTCGTCGTCCCTACACTTGGCTTCAGCGCACAAGTCCCGGCATTGGCAGGTCGGGCAGCCTTTGGAGTCCAGCTCCCGGCCGTGGGCGCAAACTTCATCGCAGCCAGGGTCAGGGCATACGGTAGGCGCATCGCAAGATGGCGTCGAGTTCGTTGTGCGGGTGCCTGGCATCTAGAATTATGTATAATGATGCATGTAAATGTATATTTTGATAAATTATTTACATAAAGTATTGGTAAAAGTTTTCGAATTTTTGAAAATATATGTACGTTATCCGACGCTCTTACGGTGAAGGAAAACATCGTGGAAACCTGCGGCACGCCTGCAAAGAGATTCAAAGGTTGTGCGTGAAGTCATCCAACACGCACTGGGCTCGCTGGACGACTAAGGCATAATCATCCCATACGGGTAGGCTCGTGCGCCTCGGTGGGGACGTTTAATGAGCTGATGATGATGATTGGTAAATTTATCGATTCACGTAACTATGATCGGTCACTTCTTTCTATCGATAATACTCTTAATCGATAAAAGTTTGGTCGAGATGTCAGAGCCTTAGGCCCGTATTCTGGAACGATACCAGCAGATCTCGTTGTAAAATACGGGCCTTAGACTTCATCCAACAAAAATATGTATGCTATCTAAGCGTTATATCTATAAATTTACAGTGTGAAATCTTCTAACCTCGTTGCCAGCTGCGTCGACACACCAGCACGTTTTGTCGGAGCCTCTGCACTGAATGTTGGCGTATGTACCGTCCTCATTGCACTCAGGGATCCAAGACCACGCCGGTGGACTACTTCCGCAGCCATGTGTACGCTAGCTCTGTAATAGCAATCGTTATACAGATCGACGGAATTTCAAATAAATATTTTTTTATGTTACCAAGGCTGTATTGTCGTTGTTACCAAGTGTACAGAAGGGCAAGACGCTCACCTAATGCTAAGGATATACCGGACCATGACAGGCGGCCTTGATGGAGACTAACAACTGATGGACAGTTATTAGTCTCCCAACGCTGCACTGCGCCCGACACCCGAGTCAACAGGTGTTGGGCCTCTTATAATAATTTCACTAGCTACAGTGCCCTCATCCGGAAACACAGAACACTATAGAGAAAATATGGTAAAGTGAGGCTTGCCTTTAGGAGTCAAAAGTACATTGCTACTGCTGGGTTTCACTTCAAACCATGGAGCACCTGCTTTCATGTCCCTGTGTCCATCTGCTGCTCAAGCAGGACTTGAATTAGCGTTCGAAAGCGCTGTTGCTGCGGCCAGCTTTTGGGAAAAGGATATTTAACTGTTCACTCGAAGAAGACTTCCTAGTAAACTCGGTACACCTATTTTTTAAATTTATTTGGTACCCAGTGTGAACATACCTTCTTTGCTGGCATGCAGACTGGTGCACTGGTTTAGTGCAGGCAGTACCGCAGCCTGTCGCGCAGCACCGCTCAGCGGGACCGCATTCAGCATCGCTCTTGCACGCCCATTCGCATGCCCCATTTGAGGGCACTAAGTAAGGACACTGGCCCGCCTTTTTTGGTAAACCTGAAACATTGGTTTAGTACTGTCAAGGACTGGTCCCTATGGTATATCACCCATATACCATAGGGACCAGTCCTTGACATCGTCGAATCCTGATCGCGGATTGGTCCTTATACGCGAGGGGAAACTTCGTGTTTCGACCGTGGGTGTATTAGGGTGCGTATACATTTGTACCTTTAGATAGTACACTTTTACATATAGACCTTGAAGTCTTAGTGAAGTGTAAGTCTATGTGAAGTTGTAGACAAAGAAACTCCTATCATTATTAGCCACAAAATGTCCACTGTTTTAAGTCCTACTGAAATAATCATTTTTTGTAGAACGGAAGTTCTCTTCATAATAACATTTTCTCACAACGACAGGACAGAACGATAAAATTTATAATCAGTTACTGTCGGAAATACTTCCAAAGCGATACTTCGCGTTAAGTCCATCAAAGAAGAGCGTAATACATTCAAAGGTCCGGTACCATTTCTATGCCATCTGGTATTGCAAATGTACATGCGCAGTGACATTTTCCTGTCCTTGCATGTATCTGTGCATAACAAGGCACCTCAATATGTTGACATAATATACTCACACGCAGGCACAGTGGGCAGTAATCAGCATCACAGGCGACGTCGACACTGCGCATGCGCGCCGTCGGCGCACGAGACGCCGCCGCAGGGGTCCCGCATCGGCACGTCGGCAACGGTCTGAGCCTAGCTCAAAACCGTAGTCGCATCCATACGCAGTCATATCCAGGCATTCTAGCTCTTCGCGTAATCTGGTACAACATTATTCAAAGTATTTGTTCTATAAAATATGTGGAATGAGATGTGACAGTATTCATTGTCAGCCTATAATGACCTACTGGTGGGCACAGCATTCCGCACACCATAGCTACGGGAATGTACCAGGATTAGGAATGCTGTTATTACTATTACTAGGTGGCAGACTCGGTACAGTCGTCTAGGTTCGAACATACCACCGCAGTACCAGATATCGTCCACTGAAATAGAAGTATACTGCACTTCTGTGTTTCGGGATGAGGGCACTGTAGCTAGTAAAATTACAGGGTATAAGAGACCTAGCATCTGTTGTCTCGGGTGCCAGGCGCAGTGCGGCATTAATGGAGAAAAACTAATGTATCTATCAGTTGTTGGTCATGTCAAAGCGTATCATTTACCATCTGATGACAGACCTGTACACTTTGTGGCACATAATAAAATATTAGAGAAAATTGTAGTTTACAAGAAGATGTAGTGACAAAAGTAGAAAGAGGTATGTAAAGTTGGTATGGATACTTGGAGCGCATGAACTAAAGAAGAATAGCAAAGCAGGATCATTGCGTGACAGTGAAGTGATAAATGAGGCAGGTACGACCAAGAAAGACTTTCTTGACCAAATGTGAAAAACTAGAGAAGTTGTCAGAACTGAGCAAGGTGGCGCTCTATCATATCTGTCAACTCTTTAGGACTACGGCGAGAGCTTTATTTACTTTTATACCAGCCCTCATCACCTGATTGTCCGAAAAGGAGTATTCCATGCTTCAAAGGCACGTTAGGTTGTTCTGTCCACTATTACCAATGATTTAAATAAAATATTACCTTACTTTCCGATACCTTTAGTTATAAAACAATTATGGATCTATTGTACATATAGTATCGTGCGAGGCGAAAGTAAAATAATAATAATTACATATTTATGTACTATAGGAATGTAGCTACCTATGTTTGTTTGTACATACCCATAGTGCGTATAAACGAGAAGTGGGTTGTACAATATGCAAGTAAGGCTGATATTCGGAAAGATAGTAACTAAGGACAATAAACCCCGAAAGAACTTACTTATCGCAATCCAAAGACGAAGCGTTGTGCGTGCTAGTCCGTGGTATCTCAGTGCCGAAGGAGTCGACGCACCAGCATCGTCCGGCAGCGCACTGGCGCGGTGTGAATGACCCGTCAGCTCGGCACGTCGGCGCCGCAAGAGCTAGCTTCATCCCATCCACGGTGCCTTCCATCTTCTCGTCAAAGTCACGGAGATATTCGCACACTGGTGTAGAAAATAGCAAATAAATAATACCTTCTGGCATTCATACAACGCCATCTGGCCTTTAGTCTGTATGGGTAGACCGTCGGTGGCTCATAGGTGTGGACTATTGCCTTCCGATATGGGGAGTGCAGGTTCAAATCCCGCCACGTACCAATGTCGTTTCGTATTTTCACAATTAAATTACGTTTATCCGACGCTTTTACGGTAAAAGGAAAACATCGTGAGTAAACCTGCGCGCGCTTGTGTGTAAAGTTTGTCAACTTGCAATGGGCCCACGTTGACGAATAAGGCCTATACGTCCTTTACGGGCAAGCTGGTGTCTTTCGGTTGGGACGTATCATGATGATGATGGGTACTAAACAACCGACAAACATACTTATATACTTGTTTAATGTTATACTATTGTTAATTGTGACGACGTGGTTGGTTCGGTGTGGACCTTTATCACTCCCTCGCTCTTTTTTCTTATGAATTAGATTACTTCTAATTGTATCTCTGAAATATACCCTTCAAACTATGTAATTTATTAGGGGAGTCCTTATCTGAAGTGGACGACATAGCAGTAGAGGGAGTCATTTATTGCTTCATTTCATAGAATGTTCATCGTTTATTAATTTAGAACATCATGGACCAACAACCAATGTACTCCAAAAAATTAATAAAAAATAAAGACGGAAGTGTGGAACTGGCCATTAATCATTCTTAAGAGTCTTCTCAACATATCGCAGTTCACTGCTAGACATAGGTTTCCCCCATATTGCACCAGACATCCCAGTCCCCCAATTCCTTCATCCAACCTCCATCAGCGACCTTTCCCGAATCGTCAGTCCATCGCGCCGTGCCGTTGCAAGACGTGATCTACATCCTTAAATTATCACCTTCTTAAAGTTCATACAGTACTAATAATACGTAGATCTTACTAGTAGGCGTATCATCAACTCTGTCGTTCTGTAACCGCATCTTGGCTGGGTCGATGCAGATAGGTCCACAGTCCGCGGAGCAGCATATCAGGTCGCCATCACAAGTGCCTTCTGGACAGCTGATAGTAGAGTTCATACCGCATAGAGCCTCAGCTTCGACACCGCAAGAGTCTAAGTTCAGCTAAAGGAAAATAATCTTTTAATTCTCACAATTAACGTATTTTTTGTCATGTAACGCTCATATAACATTTATGCCTTAGGAAAACAGTTTTGAATAAAAAAAAGCTTCGATTATTTATTTAAACTAAAAATTATTAAGCTAATTTGAACGCTGGTATTCACACTATTCAGTGAAATGTTTTTTTCATACAGGATTCAATGTCATGACAGCCTTGAATTTCTACTACTGGTAATTTTGTTTTAATATCCAGTGTTATGAAAATTATGCATTAGTCTATTTATTGTTTTATAAGAACTGTTGAAGGAAAATTGGGTAAGATTTGTGTGTTTTCACATTCTCAAGATTATTACTAAAGGAATAAAACACAATCTAAGTAAACATAAATATAATTCAAAATGTATAGTCATTCTCCAAAAGGCATGAATTGGTGCATGTCTTGGCATCCTTTAAGTATAACAGCGATTTGTAATGTTACATTTAAGTGAATAATTGTAAATGTTATCATCGTTTGTTATGTTATAAATATTAGACACTTGGTAGGTACCTCTATAAGTTCGTTGTCTGTGGAATTATCATAATGTGGGTCCGGACAGCACACTGCAGCGCCATTGCGTCTCGACCTGGTGCAAAGGTGTTCCCCAGGGCAGTCAGGGTCAGTTCCACAACCGATCACGCTGCCTTCGTCGTCAGTGGCTGGGACGCCTACTTCGCACGGGTTTTCATAGGAGACTTTCGGACGGCCTATATATTTGAAGGAAATTATACAAATGAAATATCATTTATCGTGGGACTAAAAAGTCAATAAAATAGTGGTATCTAGGATACAGTCCATTCTTAAGAGTGTTCCGCAGTTTTAACAGATTATTCGACGCATCTAATAAATAAGAATTTATCAGACTTGAGACTACTAATAACAATAATACAAATATTTAAACCCAAGACTCGCAGCTGTTGCTGGTTATCAGGGCTTATAAAAATCTCATTGGCAATTCGACCATTTAACAAATAAATACGACGCACCCTCTAGAACTTTAATTTGATACAGTTGGCTATTTACTAAATTGACGTTTTCTATTAAACTTAAATTACGACTCAGTTCTACAATATTAAAAAGGAACATAAAATATTTACATATATTGACATTATTTGCAGTACTTACAAACAGGATAGCCCGTGCACAACTCGCCATTGCAATCGGCGTCTCGCACCCTGACGCACTCCTCCCCATCAGGGCAAGGAAAGCCAGCACAAGGGTCATCACACTCGCAAGTGGGGCAGCCATCAGCACCAGTCCTGTAGCCGTACTCGCAGACACCAGCGCAGAGAGCTCGAGCACATGTTGCCATGCTTCTACCACTGGTTCGGGCTGACCGAGCCACGGCTGAGCAGTGTGTGTCAGCAGCTGGACCCATGGAACCGCGTAACTTGTTCCCTTCAGAGTCTACGCACCTGGAAGCATGTAAAGTCTTTTATAAGAGATACCTGAAGTTAATGTGAGAGTGGTCACGTATGTCGCAGAACCGATGGCCGTTGGAGGAGACGAATTCTGGAGTAGAGACCGCGTCTTGGCAAGTAGCTTAGGACGCCCTCCGGCCCAAGCGACCGACGAATTACGAAAGGTGGAGGCTGGATGAGAAAATCAGAGGACCGGAATATCTGGCGCAAAATGGGGAACTAGCAGTAGACTGCACTGTTCCAATGAAACTATAACTCGAGATTGATTTTGAAATGAAAACGCCAAATCGAATATCAACAAGAAGCTTTATTAATTTTTTGTCAAGTACGCATTGACTGAAAAGCGTAGTTTTTTACGTAAAACACCAAAATGCTCCTAGGAGCTTTTTATAATTTAGTCATGTTCGCGTAGTTGACTAAAAATATTTGCATGAATATTCCTTACCAGCAAACAAGTCCATTCCTCGAGCACTGTCGCGACTCGAAAGAGCCGTCAGCGGCACACTGCGGCACGTATCCCTTGCCTTCCTTCTCGCTGACCACCAACAGTTCAGCCAGCATTTTCTGCTGAGTGCACATAGTCACGTTGTGCGGCAGAGTGCAGTGTTTCCCACACTCGCCACCGTCACAGCACTTTTGCATCGACGGGCACTCGAGGTCATGAGCGCACGGAGTACCACATTCTTCCTCTTCGCTGGTAGACGATGGGCATGTGCCCGCTTTTTGCAGTTCCAAAGACGCCGGGCAGCAGACGCCGTAATCGTTTCCTTAAATCGAGAATGACGTCATCAAATAAGAAAAATCCACCAACAATACAGTGCTATGTGGCCCTAAAGTAAGGAGCTCGTTTTGTGGGAGCTTAAGAACGGTGCACGCACCTACTAAAATACTTTTTTTGGTAAAACGTAATTCTATATAGAAACACCTAGACCAATTGAAATAGACATGTTCATGCACACAATTTTATGGTTTGTACTGCCCGGGTATTGAACCCGAAACCCGAATATTAGCCAACATCTACATCATCTCATGGATCGACAAACGTGGGTGTACACTTAAGATAAGAAAGGTTGAAATTATAATACAGTAGAAATTAAAAAAATATGATTCAAGGATCATCCATACCTGATTCGACAAGACATCTGTATAAAGGTGGACAGTTTGGTTTTCCAGGATCTGTTCCACAGAGGTACGGCCGGCTGGTTTCAGATATCAGAAGAGGTTCTCCAGCTGGACAGATGTTCTGTAAACTTCTTCCTCTTTTACCTGAAGACAAATGTAATTGTTTAATCCATGATTGTAAAAAAATATGACCTGCCCTAAAATACCGCACCGATTTTGGTAAGGTGCTACATTAACCTAATCTGCTGTCTGTGTGTGTATGTTGATCACTGCGAAGGATTGGATTACGTGGAAGGTGTTGAGATTTGAAGATCTTATTCATGGGCAATAAATCAAATGTTGTATTCTTTACAAGTTCAAGTAAACTTACAAGTAGGCACAGGTGGACACGGTGGCTTCAAGCAAGGAGTCTCCTCAAGCTGACAGGACAATTGTCCAGGGCACGTGATAGATGAGCAGGGGTCTCGGCACTTGCACAACGGGCACCCTCGTTCGTCCAGCTCGAAGCCAAGTGGACACAGCATGCGGCAGGTATGAGCAGCGCAGGGGGACACTCGTGTGCAGTTTACTAGGCCAGCCGCTGGCGCTCGAGTACCGGGAACCTGAATAGATGGTAGATGAGGGGTGTGGGTTAAACTCAAAAAATCCTTTATTCAATTAGGTCTTTACACAAGACACTGTTGAATCTTCAAATTTACAATAAATTCTAAAACTAGTTTGAATCTACCACCGGTTTGGACAGTTGATTCTACTGAGAAGACTCCGGCAACAAACTAGTGTTTATTTTAATCCCTTAATATGTTAACACATACATGTGTTCTCATTCACTAAACCACTGATCGGTCAGACAAGTGACATCGCTGTTGGCTAGATTAAGTGGTATAATTAATGGGGATGTGTTGAACCCTATCCATTCTCCATTATTACAAAAGGCGCAGTATGAAGGTGATTCTTCAAATCCGAATACCCTATGTTTCTGAAGCAGGCCTAGGTTTACGATGAGACGAGTAATATGGTCATGATTTTTACTTACATATTTTGAAGGTATTGTTTTGATTTCAAGAGGTTTTTTTAATATTAGCAAACCATTTAAGTAATAATACCAAAACAGAATCTATTACTGATTTCTTAACAATATTGTCACCCACATAATGACAAGAAATAATATAATCACAACTGGAAATCAAAGCATTATATACTCTATATGTCATACGCTATTTTCATCTCACAAAACCTTTTTTTCATGTGTCTTTTGTGGTTCCAGTTAGGCGTTTTGCGCTGATTGAATCCATTAATTACCTCAAATCCAGCAGCGTCTACACACCAGCACGAGCTCACGATCTCATTGTCGCATTGTATCTCCTCAAATTCTCCATCAGATACTCTACAGCGTGGAGACCGAACAGTCTTCAGCATTCCTCGACCGCTCCGGCTGTTTTCCGCTGCCAGAGCCCGGGATATTCTTTCCGAAGACAGTTTTATATTTTCACAACCTGAAAAGTATAACCTCATTTAAGAAAAAAGTAACAATTATGTATCGTGTCAAACTACGTTAAATTTTTCGTACTCGTGATAATAGTTTTTGGTAATTTAGTAATATAATAGTACCACAAACCAAAGGAATTACTAGATTTTGCATACGTAGTAAGTATTCCTAAATATTATGCTATCAAACAACTGATAAACTCTGGTTGTAATTCAAAATCATCGACTAGTAGGTACATTTAAAAAATATATATTTCGTAAATCCTTTTCCGAAATATTTTAATAATTCTTACAATATAACTGAATTATTAGAAAATTCTTTACAAGCCCATGGCAGTTTAGTATAGTTTCACTATAGTGTAGGGTTTCCCTATATACTCGAAGCTTTACCGAGACGGTTTGACTTGCAGTAAGCGCATATCTACTGAATGTTCTGCCTCTAGTAGTGGTAGTGCAACACTACACGGCGATCATTAAACTGACCAGTATAGAGCGGATCGACGCACGCTCGACCACAGCTAGTAGAGCAGCATATCTGCTCTCCGCAGTCATTGTCCGAGTCGCAGGGAGTTGCCCGCGCTGGACATGATGCGCCTTCCGCTGGACATCGTCCCCGTAGTTCTGCGCTTGCTGTAGGATAAATCAAAATACAGATAACATTGCTGCTGTCATGTAAATGAAAATACCGATATTATAATAACTGGAAAAGTAAAGTAGGCTTTGTCTAGGTCTCAAAGGATTTTTAATAATTTTTGATATTGTAGTCTGTAGATGAAAATTAATTCCATTTTTCAAGCTTTTATTTAACTTGTAATGTATGTTTGTTACGGTGGAATCTTGCAACTCAATTTTAAGGCAAAATAAAAAGCAGATCCAGATTTATGCGTAATGTATCCTGTAAAGAAAGCAATATTTTGTTAATCCTAATGTACCAAAATGGTTAAGAGTGTTTTAAATTTGTCAGGATAGGTATTCATCTTTGTTGAACTAAGCATTAACCTTGTAAAGGCAAAATACATTTTCTGATGCAAATTTGGTTCCTGCTTCAAAAAGTAATAGTACAAACAAGGTCATTCCGCTGTCAATTGTAATCTTCGCTTTTTCAAAGCATACTTATATTGGATTGAAGTCTCGTGCAGACATAAGTTTTCTCCATTTTACGTAAAATATCCCAGTCTATGCTTTTCTCATTCAGTCACAAGAAATTTTGCCCAAGTCATTGATTACCTACAACTTTTTTTGGTCACTTACTATGGTGTAAGAAAGCGCAAGACAGCAAGAAGCGCCGCCTTCACCGCCATCGCTGCATTACACACGTCACCTCTGTAACAAACAGAATGATTTAAGCTCAACAAGATCATCATATTGTTATAATAATAATACTGCGGTTCATAGGCCTTTCCTCATAGCATACATATGGAGAGATCGCGATCGCCACCAATCGTCAACAGCCACCACGGGAGCCTGATACGGATTGGTGGATGTAACGTCTATCATTCTGAGACCCAGATGGACTGATGACCTGGTTAAGATAGGGGTAGCAGATGGACGTCAACTGCAAGGGATCGGTCCGCGTTGAAATCATTAGGGGAGGCCTTCGTTCACCAGTAGACGTTCTAGGTTGTAATGATGCTGATGATTCTAAGAATGAAGAAAGAGAAGAATTATCTTTCGTGTCAGACAATCGGGCTATTCAGTACATACATAAACCTATTATCTCATAATTAACTTGATGCTTTATACTCTACTGTACTCAGTCACAGAAATATTTCTGTATATTTAATGAACTACGTTCGTGTTTAATAAGTGTTGTACTGAGAGGTAAACCAGGGTGCATATAAGAAAACTGTAGTTCAATAAATATTAAAACAAAAACCTGTTTAAATGGGATACGTGTCAAGAAGGTTTATTTTTGGAGTTCATATGAAGGCACATTTCTGGATAGAAACGGAATAGGTTAAACACAAGCGAAGTTGATAAGCAGATGATTATTTCAACTGGCAATTTCAGTATCTAGCTTACTTTGTTAATCTTGCCTACATACCCGTGTAATCTGACGCTTAAGGCATAGGTCTTTGGCACCCACGTAGGATGTGCATCCGCATGCATATTGTATGGACTAGCTTCTGCGGTGGCCACCATTGAGATGCGATCGACTTTTATTTATTTTTTATTTGTTTAAACAGTTTGAAATTTAATATCAATCATATTATGTATATATAAAAGTAGATACGCCACCCGTACATTGAAAACGAACCATCAAAGAGAATACAGTTGTAGGCCCTTTGTTTAGGTAAATGTACGCTCATTCAAAATGAATGTGTATGTGTGCTGTCATTGTATTCGGAACACATACTCGGTTGTTTTGCGAGCATATCAAGCTTTTATACTTTTTACATAATTCTTTGACATTAAATTGTTCATCCTGTTCTTTGTTTACTCACTTACAAGTGGTTACTAATTGTCTCTCCAAAATATTAGGAGCAAACAAAATATATAAAACCAGTTTTGATAGCTACAAAACGTTTCAACAAGAAACAATTATTTTTCAATATGGTTTAAATGTATCAAGAAACCATGAGCAAATATCAGATATCAGGTTATCATACTAGACCTATCATACTTTTAAACAGATATATAATTATTTTGTATAAAATTAATATTTATTTATTTAAGAAAGACTAACTTATTGAGTGCTTAATTACAATGCTAATAATATGTCTTTAAATATGGGCATGACAAGAAGCTAAAGGAAAGCGGCGGGAAAATATGTCGAAAGTCGCCAGAGTTATTATTTCTTTTTCTCAGAATAAAAACACGGAAAGATGGCGCTCTATGCATACTGACAAATTGTAAATATCCGTACCTTCCGTAATAAGATACCTCCATGTTAAGTTATTACGAGTAGCGTATTAAGCGCATCTTTGTGGCGTTCTGTCAAGTTAACAATAGACGAATTATTTATTAACATTATACATGTGAGTCACGACCATCCTTGTGACTATATTGATGGCACATTGGGAAACCTGCAGACTCGAGGGTTGCCTAAGCTATAATAATGAATAATAAAATAAACTCATTCGCTTCTTAAGCGGCGAATTCACTAATGGAGACTTTTCAAACTTTATTGAGACTGAAGAATTCTTTCTTTTTAAACCGATAACTCGAATGCATTGATTTGTGCATTAGGATGATGGTCTTATTTATGTCTGAGTGGTGGCTGGGTTTGAAAGAAATCAAAAATGTATAAAATTTCGATAACTTAAACCTATTATTTTTTAATAACAAAAAGGCAATAAAGTGCAGCGTCTTAGCAAGCGTAGTGCAGGAATCTCTCCGGCCCGATGGACCGACGACTTGCGAAGGTCGCTGGTGGAGGCAGGATGAGGAGAGCGGAGGACCAGAATATCTGGCGCAGAATGGGGGAGACCTATGCGTAGAAGTATGCTTCGATAGGTTGAAGAGAGAGATTGTGATGTCAAGAGTAGCTCTATTAATCAATCAGTCAATATTGCTTTTGGTGTCGTATATAATCTCTTCAAAGATTACAGTTTATTTGCGATGATAATAAAGATGCTAAGCCAAGGTGTCCATAAGTTATTATATATTATGCAGTAAGCGAGAATTTATATTCAGCGTACTAATAATTTACGTATATTTTTAAATTATTTCAGCCTTTTTTATTAGCTGTACTTTCAAAAGTACGCGAAATTTATTTTCAGTTTTATACGTATAGTCATAAAGTTAGTAATGACACAAATAATTGCAACACCATTCGTCACCAGGTTTACCCGCTGCATCGCATCAGGATTCCGAACGTGTCAGCGTTGCGTTCGCGTCCTCGCGCCACTTAGCGGTTACTAAACGGACTTTCCAGCGCGTGGACATATTTGACTTTGGAATTTTTATTTTTTTTAACTAAACACGGCAAACAATGACAAACAGCCTTAGAAGCAATGTATTCGCATATTTTGGATTTGGTCATACCAAGTTCTATTTGCACTCTCCCTTAATGAGGGTGGAAGTTCAAATGTTAAGCTGCAATCTGAATTGAATAACTCACACTATTGGATAACTGGTGATCCCTAACAGATGCTTTTTAGCCCTTTGAATGCCAAAAATCTTAAGCAAATAGAAAATCTATAGTTTAGTCACTCAACACGCAATGGATAAGTATAGCTTTAGCTCGGGGTTTCTCTTAGGGATAAGATCAGAAATGAATTCATCCGTAGGAGAACTAAAGTTACATAGCCCACCGGATCGGTAATTTGAAGTGGCAGTGGGTTGGTCACGTATGTCATAGAACCGATAGCCGTTGGAGCAAACGAGTTCTGGAGTAGAGACCACGTCTTAGGAAGCGTATAGTAGGACGCCTTCCGGCCCAACGTACCGACGATTTGCGAAAGGTCGCTGGTGGATGCTGGGTGAGAAAAGTGGAGGACCGGGATATCTGGCGCAAAATGAGAGAGACCTATGTACAGCAATGGTCTGCGTCAGGTTGAAGAGAGAAAGAGAAAGAATAATAACATCAACATTACAAGTATAATATTAGGTCAACTATTTCATGTGAATGATAAAATTGGTTAAATTAATTTATAATTATTGATTTATTTATAATTACAATAGAACACGTATCCCTTAAGTGTCATAGTACCTACACAATTGTATATTTTTAAACCAAGCCAATAATGAGTTAAATAGGTAAATACTAAGCTATTAAGACTTAACAGCTTAGTAAGCACAAGGTATTGCTTACTTACAGCATTTAACAAATCATTCCCAAAACGCAATCGTCCAACTTTTCTCCCCGACTGTACGTCATAATAGTGACGTAAGAGATGCAGTGTTCACGTCAGCATGCTAATTGTCTATTACTTTCACCATTTCGGTTATTGACCTTGCGTATGCGTATTTAGAATAGTAATCGATCATGGCATATTGTCGCTTTCGTTACTTAACAATGACCGATGATTGTTACCATCGTGGTCAATGATGTAAAAAAGTATGGATTCGTGGTATGCTCACAAAACAATCGAAAAAGTGTTTCAAATGCAGTGACAGCACACATACACATATTTCGAATTTCGAATACATTTACCTAAACAAAAGAGTCCAAACTGTACTCTCTTTGGCGGTTCGCTTTTGAAGCACGGATGGCGTATCTACCTTTATATATATGGAATATCATTGATCGTGATGATGATAGTGAATCACGATCACTAGAGTTGTAAGCGAATGATTCATCTATGAATTGCTCAAAAATACGGTAAATATTTTTAGCAATTTCTTTTTTTTATTGAGAAGTTTCGTACTCAAAATTTTTGTCATAGGTAGGCAGACAGTCCTCCTAGTATTAAGTGATACCGATACTTATGCTGACCTTTACAAAGTGACATGTAACCTGACCTTTTTGACGAAAAACAGACAGACCTTTAGATTTCTCACACTTATTTGTGATTTCATACTTATCTGTATATTTTAAACCGATTAACGGATCAGTAGAATATCAGATATTTCCAAACATTATTAAGTTTATTCAATGACCTGAACGGATGCGCTTTTACCAAACTCCATTAAAGTAAATCTGTTTAACAAAAGTTTTCCCGAGAACAATGGGTTCAGGACTTTGTTTCAAACCAGGACTCGGTTTGATGGAAATAATAAAGATAACGATATATAGCTTTGAAGAAATTTATTTATAGTCGACGATTTGGTATAAAACTTTCCAAAAAAATCCAATAAAATAAAAAGACATCGAAGGCAGAAAACGGTATCATAGAGAACTGTAGAAGTTTTATGAGAATAAAAGTCTCCAAAACGGAAGACCTTAGTAGATATGCAAAATAAATTTCAAAAGTGCAATCTAAAATGGTTATATAAGCAAATTATCTTTTTTGTATGCGACCTACTCATGTTAACATAAAGACGAGACGTTCTTAAATTTACAATCAATCATCGTCATTAACCCGGGCACTCTTTGCACGGGACTTTCAGGACTTATTAGGAAGAGAACTAAAGACGCCGACTATGCTCACCGGATAAGCTAGTGGGCCTAGAGGCATTGGCATTGGCCCGGTCAAATACTTTCATATTTCACAATTTAATGACCGATTTAGCAGAGGGACTAAACACTACGCGTCTTTTAAAGCTTCTTGAAGGATGCCCTCTAACCCAGGATCGACGGCTTGCGATGGTCTCCATTGGAGAAAGAGGAAATCAGATATCTGGGGCATCAGGTAGAAACGAGAATCTAAGGAACTACGTCCAGCTATTCGCGGTAATAGGTAATCACAAATTTACAGTTTACCGATAAGATCCGAAACGAGGATATCCATAGCACTAGAGTGAACGACATAGCCCACAGGATTAGTAAGTTGAAGTGGTAATAGGCAGGGCACATAGTGCATAGAACCGATGGCCGATGGGGCGAAAAGGTACTCGAGTGGGAGCTACGGAAAGGTAAACGAAGCGTATGCCAAGCCCTAACCAGATGAACTGATGACCTGGTTAAGGTGGCGGGTAGCAACTGCAAGGGATCGGTCTGCGTGGAAATCATTAGGGAAGGCCTTCGTTCGGCAGTGGTCATTTAGATTGTAATAATGATGATGATGAAACAGTATCGATGTTTGATGAGAGATTTCAAAGTGAAATTATTGGGAATTCAGGCAGAACGTTACATTTTTTATATCTAGATTTTTTTTCTGGCTTTCATTCTGAGATTACGATATATTTGACTCTTTAATATTCTATGGAAAACTACCAAACACGTACAACGTGGTCATACATACATTTTCAAGTGCTAGCTTCTAGCAGTGTCGTAAGTTTGGAGTGAGTGAACTCGTGAAGTGACGCGTACAAGTACTGTGTGACGCAAGAGCTGGCGTGTCGGTCGGTGAAAGGCGCGGATGCAGCACCACTAGTTCTAACATTTGCCCTACTATCCTAACACTTTAACTTAAGGTTCAAATTTCTCTAACTTTTTATAAAGCGGTAGCCGGGTAGGGCGCTGCAAATGAGTGCACTAAACTCGTCGGTATTACTATTGAAACTCACGTGATTCTCACGCTATTGACACTTAACATTGTTTTATAAGGTTTTATATGGTGTTAATGTGTTTTGTGTTTTATAGCTTTAAGAATAATAAAATGAGTTCCTTGACTATATCAATAAACCCTTCGTATCTCTTTATGACAGCAATGTCGAATTCAATAGTTCTGAGTGCCAGTCGACGGTCGTAAAAGTTTAAGGATTCTAATATGAGTGCATGCATCGCTTGTTGCCAAAGATACCTATCTATTTTACGGGATTACTATGCAAGAGAAATAAAGGAAAAAATAAGTGATGACGTAGACGAGTCTCATAAACAAAATCCTAAATAACATTAAAATCTGTAAGATTTTACGTTGCGTCCTTAAAATTGTATTGCTTGCAATAAGCCACAAAATACAAAGTTTCGGATTAGGCACCCGATACGGTGGGCCAAATTGCTTTGCCCCAGTTTCGTTTTGATTATTGCATAGCAATTTTTGTCCATAATCATTATAGTTGGGCGCAAGTAGTTGGGTATAAGCGTCAAACATTAATATTGTGTTGAAACTAAGTCGAATGCATAAATTGTATTAAAGCACATGGATCATTAACTGTAGTATATACGTAATATATACTACTTTTGACGACAGCCATGCCATTTTGTCCACTGCTAAACCAAGTCCTGCCTTAATGAGGAACCATTTGGTGTAATGGTTCGTCATTGCAATACAGTCATTTGTGTGCATGAACATGTCTGGGTGTTTTCTATGTATAATATGTTGTTTAGTATCAACAAATGATAGACAACAGATGTTAGGTCTCTTATACTCGGTAATTTCACTACAGCGCCCTCATCCTGAAATACAAAAGTGCATTACATTATCATATCTGGCACTGCAATACTACCTACCTAGACGACTCAGTATCGAGTCTATCCATAAATCCTACATGTACTTTTTGATTTCACTCACTTATCTGTGGTTAATTGGCGATTCTTACTACAAACAAAAAATAAATCATTCCAAAAGCTGTTTTTTAGATTTACGTGACAGATAAGTACTAAGTAATTAAACAATCTTGGCAAGCAAACCAGGTATTTTTAGGAGCACTTGGCAATAAAAGACATAACTTATCATGTCGGACCACTCAGAGAGATGGCTTTATGATTTATTTTGCTTTTTCAATTTGGATACCTTTGAAACGTTTATCAATAGTAAATCAGTTATTTAGAATTATCTGTCATCGGGCTTTATCTTAAATTCAATATTGGTCAGTAAGTTGTTCCCTCTGAATTATTTATGGTTGTCCTGTTTTTGGCTCATGTTTTAGGCTATAGACTCGTTATTTAAAAAAAATATTTTAAAATATTTTAGCAGTTACAGTTACATTTTGGGAAGTTTTTTTAGTTTTATTGTTGTTTTAAGTATCAGATCAATAGAGAAGAGCATTCAAAATAAGTTATATGAACGCGCGAAAACAACAAGAAAATTATCAAATTCAGTTCGGTTATCGACAGTAGATCGCCTTTTAGTCAAAGCTTATGGGACAATAGGCGAGTGAAAAGGGACCTTTGAATACTTTTTTCCAGGATTTTCCAGGTTGTCTTAAAACATTTCCAAAGGTTGCCATGTTGTCGATTTTCCAGGTGGTCCAAAAAAAAATCTTTAGGTCGACGGTACAAGGATAAAGAAAACGGTTTGCAGAGGCATCTGGTGCAATATGTGTGACTACAATATTATTTAGTAGCAAAACGAAGCAATTTACAACCAACGGAATACAACGCATTAATCAATAACGATTTGAGATTACAACGGCTGTATATCAAATTAACTTATCGGCGAATATAATGTGACTATATAGCCCTCGGGCACAACGTAACAAGCTCACAAGGTTATGTAATGTTTTTACATCTAACAAACAAACAGAAATACATTTGTGAGCAACTGTGACGATATTTCACCGAAAACAGTGAGTTTTAGTATTCCAATTTTAATTGTAATATATTTCATAATTTTAACCCGTCAGTCCACTACTGGACTAGGCTTAATCGCTATCAAAATCTTCCTCACCTTCCTAACAAAGGTAGTCACCAGAATGCGCTAGCCGCCATTTCATGGAGTACCCAATATACGTCAATAGAACAGTATTAAAACCCTTACAGTCACTGTTGGACTAGTTGAGGGCGATTAACGATTGTAATTAACAATAGTTAACGATTGAGGGACTTTCAACCTAACCTTTAATCCGTCTTCAGTTTTTAAAAGAAAGTACAATTTATACGTCACCATCCGGTATATTCCTTTTGTCGGCTCTTACGACACCCTCGGGATGAGTAGGGTTGGGGATATGTATTCTAATCCGTTCCCCCACGGCGAGTTTACTTCTTTATTAGATTGTTTTTTTATCTTGTGATAAAATTTCCAATAAAAAAGTATTTTGATAAATGATACCCTTTGGGAGGAGTAGGGTTGGGGACATATGAATTCTAATCTGCCGTCCCCACACGGCGAGTCAACTTCTTTATCAAAATGCATTTTTATTGGAAATTTTATCATACTGATTTAAGTTCATAAAGTTAAAAATGAAAAGAAAAATGGTTCAGAGCAGTCGCGCTTCCCTCTCGAGACGTTTCATATTCATTCGCTTTGCTTCATCTGGCTGCGTAATTGAAACAGAATGAAAGCCGTTTTGATTTCCCTTCGGTGAATTGTTCATACATTTTATTTTGTACCAAGAAAAATAAATATCTTTGCAATAGTTTATTGTAAGCAACATTACTATACCAGTTTTAACAACATGCAATTTCTTGAATAGACATTTTTACTGGAAGATCAACTGAGCTACTTTTTTCAGTCTATCATCATCATCATCAGTTTATTAAACGTCCCCACCGAGGGGCACGAGCCTACCTGTACGCGGCTTGTTAGGCCTTAGTCGTTCATGCGGGCCCAGTGCGGATTGGCCGACTACACGCACAACCTTTGAATTTCTTCGCAGGCGTGCGCGGGTTTCCTCACGATGTTTTCCTTCACTCAAAGAGCGTCGGATGACGTACATATAATTTCGAAAATTCGAAATCACATTGGTACGTGGCGGGATTTGAACCTCAGTCCTCTCGATAAGTGACAAGACAGTCCACACCATTGAACCACCGACGCTCTCAAAACGACATAATTTAGTTTCAGTATATCAAAACGACATAATTCCATACATTTCCTACAGCATAACAACCTGTGGCGTCACGGTATTAAATATCATCTGGATAAACGATATTTGGAGCTATTATGAAGATATATTAGAAATTTCACAATAGCGTTTTCAATTTCTTCTTGAACCGTCAATTCCCAGCTTTTGTTTTAGTTTAAAATGTCACAAATCCATCAATTAGCCTTTTAACGCCCTAATGCAGTGCAGATAGACAGATACTATTGACTATCATTTTATTTGCTTAAATTAAAAACTTCTAAAAATGGTGTGGATGGAAATACCTTAAAAGTGGCATTAGACGGTTTTCTTAGAATTTCATATCCCGACGTACGTGAATCGCGGTTACACCATCGCTAATGATGCATCAACACGAACGAGCCGCGAGAGTGCCTCCCTATGATATTTTATATAAATCTATTCTCTCCGACAAACGTGGAACGTAGAAAGTGGACTCCTCGCGGAATACAAAACGGTGACAAATAGCCGCCATGATAAATTTCACTTCACGTTTTCGCAGGTAACACAATAAGCGGACCTATTCACGGTCAGACAAAACAAGATTACGCGCAATACGAAGGAAAATTAAATGATTCTTCTGTGTAGTCTTCTCACGTGGCTGGATTGCTTTTTTAAGAGTACCTACAGTAGTTAAACGAGTAGAGGTTAAGTAAGGTACGAGTGGTACGCTAAGCCGTAGATACCAATTAATGACAATGCCGCCCATGAATATTCGTATCACCATAAAGTTCATTAGTACATAATGACTTTATAAGTCTTTTAGGAGTTTCGGAGTATTATCCGCCATACGAGCAAGACTCAGGTAAACCGACTGAGTCTTGTTAGCACGTGATTCGCTATGAATCAAGAACAGGTGAGATAAGCATAGGTTAAAAAATTGAATGAAACTAACTGTAGGTATATAGCATTTAAGGATAAGGTAGTAGTAGTTGTTGCTCATCCTTAGCCACTGCTTCATTATTCTTCGTATAATGGTTAAGTGCTGCTATAACATTCTCTACAAAAAATCAAAATGTAGGTTTTTGGTTCAATCCGGTCTTGTAAGAGAAATGTTTTGTATGAATGAAAAAAATAATTACAACGCAATACAAATGATCAATAGTAAAGGCACTCAAACGTTTTGTTAACTAGCGTTAATTACACGAGCAGTTAATTTTACATTAGAGAAAGTACCGGTTGCAAGAACAATTATTTGTAAATAAACGTTCGAATCGGTGTTCAAAGTGTTTGGTGTGGCACACTTTTCTCACCATCCTTAGTTATTCGCGAGCGTGCACTTGACGCACGCTCGCGAATAAAGTAGTTAGTAACTAGTCGCATCAAATCACCTTACAACGCATCGCATTACTCACTATTATTATACTATTCTCGAATGAAGACACTTTTCTAATCGGCGGTAACCGACTTTCGATCGTGATGCGTATTCTAATGAGGCAAATTATGTCTCGGTGTGATTGTTCATTGAATATACTGCCTTATTTTTTTTTCACTAGTTAGTATTATTCTATTCAACCTATCGCAGTTCACTGCTGGACATAGGTCTCCCCCATTTTGCGCCAGATATCCCGGTCCTCCGCTTTTCTCATCCAGCCTCCACCAGCGACCTTTCGCAAGTCGTCGGTCCATCGGGCTGGAGGGCGTCCTACGCTACGCTTGCCGAGACGCGGTCTCCACTCCAGAACTAATCTGCTCCAACGGCCATCGGTTCTGCGACATACGTGACCAGCCCACTGCCACTTCAACTTGCTGATAGTTGGTATAATATAACTAAATATCTAAGTAGTGTCAGCGTTGTGGTGTGCTTACATCATCATCATCATAGTTAACCCAATACAACGATGTCTGTGATCATCATCATCAGGAAAGCGTCCCACTGGAGGTACAGGCTTCTCACATTACTTGGTTATGGGTAGGAGTTAGAGCCTTAACCAACCACGCGGTCTCCGTTCAGACTGCATCGTAAGATAGTTTTTTGTACCGAGGGCTGAAATGGTGCAATATTTTGTGTTTTACGATTTCGATCGCGTAAATAAACCACTTTTTTTCTACGTGATCTAAAGCGTTAAATTGGTTTTGTTCTTGGAATTGTTTTAGATTTTGTTACGTGTCTAATAAGTCGATTAGTACCACAAACAATACCCGCTAAACAATCCATTATAACATACTAGTTTACGTTATTTAACATGACTTTATGATAATAATTTACTGTTTAGAGCTAATGTATAATAATTATTTCTCTGTATGACCCAACTGAAAACAATAACGTACCCAATAAAGTGGAAAACGTAACAAGAACTTACAAATAAAACTGCTTATAAACAAACTGCCGCCTCTATACTTCGTTATGGCAGTATACTAAAAAGTTTTTTAAATTACGGTCTTTATCAAGCTACACCATGATAGATTACACGTCAGCAAATTTTATAACAACATCCATATAACTTGAAACCACAGAGTTTACCTCACGCGAACTTTTTTGTGGTAAAAGCGAAAATGTCACGATTAGGCGCCACTGTCAAGTAAAAGTCATTGAGTAAACGACCTTTCGGCGCTGGAAAGTAAAAGTTAACACGATGATTTGACAGATGTTATCTACGCAGATTTGAATACTAACATATTGTTGGTGAGATTAAGTTTTCGTGTCGTGGGTTGTCATAACTGGGGACATTGTTGTAATGACGCTGCAATTTAGATAAAAAACGTGTTGATATTTTAATTCAATGGATAGGTGAATTGGATTGTTCCGCGTGTACCGTTTGCATGTTGATAGAGGCAAAAACTACGGCTCTATATTACAATTAAAAACATATAAATGCTAGGTAGGTACAAAAGTATATTTTGTATGTTTGTAATTGTAGAGTTAAGTACCAGATAATCCAGTATTGATATAAAGTACTATCGTGCTATTTTTTGGAATTTAATGCATTCCATTAAAACTTTAACATTATAAGCTTATAAGGTTCTATTGTATTGCACAGGCGTTCCCGCAAAGCATAGCTAAGGGAATGAAATAACGCTTATAACTACAATAAAAAGCTTTCTACGTCTTCGCAGAATTGTGAGGAAACATCACAGACTATGAAATTATTTTATCTCCAAAAAGAAGAATACGAACTTGTTAATATTTGATCCAGAAAAGTTTATAGACAATATTTATTATGGTACAAAAATGTCTTCATATCTTGATAATAATTATTTTTCAAATAATAAAATCTCTGATCTAGTTTATAGACGAACTACGTAATTACATCATAATGATGTCCTCAATCAGTGTTACCTAGGTAATTAGTGTTTACTTTCGTTTCGCAGTGATGCAACACTAATCGGTGTACCTCGTAAACACTGACATAATCCGGCACGCATCAGAACAATTAGTGCGCGGCACAACACAAACAATATTACCAACGGCTTTTGGTTAATGTAGGGTTGCCAACGCTTTATCTAACACATAGTGAACCATTGAGCCGTCGGTCCTGGCTACAATAGATAGATAAACACTTTATTGCTCACATTTTATAAACGGTTCACAAACACAGAAAAGTCAGACATATAGTGGGCAAAGGCGGCCTTATCGCTACGAGCGATCTCTTCCAGGCAACCTTTGAGTAGAAAAAGTTAAAGAAAAGACAGGCAGTGGGCAAGTAAGGCATGACACAAAAAAAAAAATAATAATATATAAGATATTATCTGTACAACATAAATAAAATATGAATACATAATAATATACACAAAATAATATATTACATGATATTAAATATATATATAAAATATAAAATAATACATATATTCACATTATATACATTATATACAATATTAGGATGGTAGTCATTAACATCTACTAAACTGCATCGATAATTGTTATAATAAATATTTGTATGCCTTAAACAGGCAGAATATACTATGTGTCAATATCCACTTATGTAACAACTTTCTCAACAAGTATTCATATACTTATTTATATCATCATCAGCTCATTAAACGTCCCCACCGAGGGGCACGAGCCTACCCGTATAGGGTGATTAGGCCTCAGTCGTCCACGCGGGCCCAGTGCGGATTGGACGACTTCACACACAACCTTCGAATCTCTTCGCAGGCGTACATGAAGGTTTCCTCACGATGTTTCCTTCACCGTAAGAGCGTCGGATAACGTACATATATTTTCGAAAATTCGAAAACACATTGGTCATAAACACGTGTCGGGATTTGAACCTCAGCCCTCCCGGTAGGAAGGCGACAGTCTGCACCACTGAGCCACCGACGCTCCGCTACTTATTTATATAACAAATATATTCTATTCTATATTCTTGTCCCACGGGTGGGTTACGGGCCAATATCCCCATAGCTATGCTGTACGGAAATACCTGTGCCCTGTAGTAACCGTTATAGACTGATGATTATGATGATGATAGTGAGATTGCCCATCAAATCACTGACAGGGTTGTGATCGTACTGATTAGACTTCCCACAACCCTGACAAGATAGTGATTGAAGGAGTACCGACAGGTTTTAGTAAGGCCCCACAAACCCCCGCCGCATCTTCATCAGTTGATATCGCGCGAAAATCATTTCCTGTTGAAAAAAGAGCTGCCATCATTTCCCCGTTTGCATAAATAGGTTTTTTGTCTTGTATCAAAACGTAACATTTTTGCATCAAATTCATTTGCATAAAGATTCGTTCTCTTGTCACTGCAAACAAAGGTTGACACCGATTTTCGCGATCTTCATAAGGATTTTTACCATACATTAAATTCCAGGGATTAGGGATAATTATGACTGAATTTTATAATACCTTTTTAGAAAGGAAAATTAGTGATAACCCTGTCGTTTCTGTATGGACGAAGTAACAGCTTAGGCTTATTGTATTAACCGCCGCCGATCAAATATTATTGCCTTATTAATAGAAATTATTGATACACAAACATAAATAATATTGTTTCGATATAGTACCTATCGCAATTGGTTGCTAAATGCGGCCATAAATAACAACGTTATTTGTAAAATTACACAAAAAATGACATACTAAACTTTCCTCATTCATTCATTTTGTTGAAAATAACTTCAGAATTGAGAGAGAATTGTAACAATCAATAGTGATTTTAAAAACAAAATTGTTCCTTGGCTGACTGTTTTGTAGATTTCACGTTACTAATTATCTAATCCTTCATCATCATCATCTCATTAAACGTCCCCACCGAGGGGCACGAGCCTACCCGTATAGGGTGTTTAGGCCTTAGTCATCCACGCGGGCCCATTGCGGGTTGGATGGCTTCACGCATAACCTTTGAATCTCTTTGCAGGCGTGCGCAGGTTTCCTCACGATGTTTTCCTTCACCGTAAGAGCGTCGTATTAACGTACATATAATTTCGGAAATTTAAAAACATATTGGTATGTGGCAGGATCTGAACCTCAGGCCTACCCTCCCGGTAGAAGGGCAACAGTCCACACCATTGAGCCACCGACGCTCTATCTACTAACCATACCTTTTACTTTACCAGACAACAGATAATCTACACCATATTACAAAATGCTGATGATCAAGTTAGAGTAGCAAGTAAAATGAAGTCCTTTTTTCACTTAAATTGACTTTACTAGGGGGTACACCCTTTTTTCTTTGCTCCGCAAGTTGAAGTGGCAATGGGCCGGTAACGTATGTTGCAGAACCGATGGCTGTTGGAAAGCACACGAGTTCTATAGTGGAGACCGCCTCTTACAAAGCAAAGCGTAGGGCGCCCTCTAGCCAGATGACTCGACGTGACTTGTAAAAGGTGGAGCCTACTGCTAAGGTGGACAAAATAGGGGGGACCTCTGTCTAGCAGTGCTAACAGATTTAAGAGAGAGAGATCGTAATCTGTTATCACTGCTGTTAAAAATAACCTCGGAAAATAGTACTGTAATTTTTTAATTATTTAAGAGAGTATGTTTTTTATTTTATTTTATTAATATGTCTATTAAAATGTATGCATTACACCTAAATTTTAAGATATATAATGTTTTTGCTCAATACATAAAAGAATTACAAGTAGAAGTACAACACTGTTTTCATTAACAGGGTTGATTTAACTATTTCATTAGTGGAAGTAGGTATCAAACGGGTACAGATTCATTTGAATTACACGTAATAAACGACAGAAACATTGAACATCCAATCGGTAATTTAATTACGTACTCTCACCGTAGTTTCACTGGGGCTACGCGCGTGAGTCACACTCGGTGAAAGTGTTCATTCGGACAGAACGCCTTGCCTGTTGCGAGTCTGCGATGCCACGGCTTTTGGAATTTGTATACCACATGACGTCACTAACACAGTGTCGTGCACAGAGATTATGAGTAGGGTATGCAAAAACTTTTTTTTGACAAATTGAGTGCTGACAGCAGATCGACTATGGTTCCAAATCGGTAGAGGAAAATGGGCGAATAAGAGGGAATCGTTAGCAATTCTCCGGGTTGTCTGGACGCGCAGGGTATGCACTGCTTATTTGCACATTTGTAGTGCACGCCACTGCACACAAATAACCAATGACGTGCCACACCACACTCGGGGCACAGGACCTGCACAGCATAGCCATGGGCCGTGACTAGTTTTGCCAGGTGACCCGATTTGCGCGGGACGTCCCGATTGTCAGAGGTCTTGGGATGCGTCCCGGTCAGGACTCTAAATTTCCCCATTAATTAAAGAAGAAAAACAGATTTTTCATTAAATCAATATATTTACGCTACATCATCAACAGCTCATTAAACGTCCTCACCGAGGGACACGAGCCTACCCGTATAGGGTGTATAGGCCTTAGTCGTCCACGCGGGCCCAGTGCGGATTGGACGACTTCACACACAACCTTCGAATCTCTTTGCAGGTGTCTATGAAGGTTTCTTCACGATGTTTTCCTTCACCGTAAGAGCGTCGGATAACGTACATATATTTTCGAAAATTCGAAACACATTGGTACGTTTCGGGATTTGAACCTCAGTCCTCTCGGCAAGATAATTTTTCCGGACAATCAGGTGATTTAGTCGCTATCATCATCAGCTCAATAAACGTCCCCACTAAATAGTGATTAGGTCTTAGTCGTCCACGCGGGCCCAGTGCAGGTTGGCCGACTTTACACATAAACTTTGAATATCTTCCCAGGCGTGCGCAGGTTTCCTTACGATGTTTTCCTTCACCGTAAGCGCGTCGGATACACGTACATATAATTTCGAAAATACATTGGTATGTGGCGGCATTTGAACCTACACATCCACAAAGTATTATTTCCTATAAATTACGAACGTTACTGTTGGAACGGAAAACGGGTAGTCAATGATTAGTTGTATGGATTACTCGACAAGGAAGGAAAGCCATGGTTTATCATAGGAAGCAAAAACTATAAGGAGTTCCTAGTGTATCGTATTGTTGCGCCGGTGTCACATGGGAAAATGTTTCACAACAGTTCCGTTATTGATCAATCACTTATTATATGGGTAGGCTGTTAAGTTTTTACCATACCATTGTTTAAGCAATATTTTACGGATAAATATTGAGTAACAAAATAAGAAATGGTTTTGTGTAAATGCCCTTTAATAAACTTTCAATATGTATAATGTAAAGTGCATGTATGAAGTAATCTCTCTATGAAGGTAGCCATGGGAGACCAGCCTCATGGTGTCTTCATCACCATGGCTTATGTTAAGTGGTTTACCTATTCTGTGTCTTTAGATTTGTTTTTATGTTTAAGGTAATTATATATACTGTCACAGACTAAACATTTTTTTTCTTTCTTTCTTTGTGCTTACGCATATTTTCTATGCAATATTTTTTAATGTTACAATGTGTGCAGGACGGTCAGAACGCTCATCTGAAGGTATGTGCTACACCTGATCATGACAGAGCGACATTGAAGGAGACTAAGCGCGTCACCCGAAACAACATCCGTTAGGTCTCTAATACCTGATAATTCGGGATGAGGGCACTGTATCTAGTGAAAATAGCGGGTATAAGAGACCTAACATCTGTGTCTCTAGTGTCGGGCGCTGAGCGGCGTTGACGGAGAATAATAACTGTCTATCAGTCGTTGGTCTCCTTAAATGCCGCTCTGTCATGGTCAGCGTATCATTTACCATCAGGTGAGCTTGTGACCGGCCTGTACATTATAATAACACAAAAAAAAAAACAGTTTTGTAAACCCCATTTTAAATAAAAGATTATTTTTGAGATAATGTATTTGAACTGTATATAACTGAAAATGGCGTCAATATTATTCGATATATTATTATATGATGATGGTGATTTTAAGTATTTAGTTTGTATCATTTATATGTAAGTATATTGAGTACTCACACATGTACTTGTCCCCTATTTGCTGTCTTTACCTCAGAAACGTACCTGAAAATAAACAAAAGGGATAAATATGACGGTCAAATTAAAAAAATATAATGTATATAATTCAGGAATAAGTCCATAATGTTAGTAACAATAAATCAATGTTTAAAACTATGTTCGTACAAATAAAAGCATGATAATTGACCTTTGTGTTTTTGGCGAGCGTTTTTCTTAGTCTACATACCAAATTTCAGCTTTCTAGCACTTCAGGAAGTAGCCAAACATTTTGATGATAATCAGTGTGTCAGAGACGAAATCGGTGTATTTTAGATATCATATCCTATGAATATGAACTATTTGATACATCGGAAACCAACTCCGTGAGAGTTCAAACAATAACCCTTCAAAAAAAGGTAAGTAGTGCCCTTGTGCTTCGCTTGGCCTGTCTTGGCGGGGGCACTACCGTTTCCCCAGATTTTAACTCTAGCAAAGATTACATCGTTAGAAAAAAGTATGGCGCAATAACGACTCGTACAGAAGATACATGTGAAGCAACATTTTACGGAAGCAAAATCTTCGTTGACTGTGCTTAGATCTGGAAAACAGCGTACGTGACTAGTTTATCATCGCGCTAGCACAACAAGTTAAAAGATATTGTGTTCTTCCTAAGATTCCATTATTATATAGAGGTACCTAAATGTTCTAACATCTTACTGTAAAAACATGTTCTTAAGGCGTGCCTGTAAATTATAACAATAGTAGTAATTTTATTGATGTAGATACATACTATGACCGCAATTAAAAAGGCAATTTCCCCACAATTCAACTTTACTGTAAAACATTTTTTTTCTTACATTACCATTGATTACTTGCAAGCGATATGTGTACTGATTATTCAACCAATTAGCTTCGATGAAAAAATAAAATTAACGTTATAAGTATTATTATAAATGTAAATTTTGAACTTGCAAACCAACTTTCACGGTTTTTATGGATTTTGTGACCTATGAACATTTGTAATAGAACACTTTGGCCAGATGTGGATTTTCGGAAGATTTTGTCTAGACTCTATGAAAAGCGGTCCAAACGATGGTTCATTTTATGTCGTGTCCTGCTTGCCGAAGCAGCTGTTCTAAGCAAGATATAATGAATGCAGACAACGCTGTCACCGTAGCTACAATTTATCGGTTTGATAATGTATTTGTCATCGCATCGATACGCTTAGAAGAATAGAACACCAAATAACGTTATTTAAACTGAATTCCTACAATACAGTGTATCAAGCGGTATTTGTGAAAGGATATTTGCGGGGGTGCAAGAAGATCGTATTACTTGCTGCGGTTAAGAAAATCCGTTACAGACAGGGTTGCCAATATTAGGAAAAGTTAAGAGATTTATTTATATACATACATTACGTATTATTTTAGTAGGTGTTGGAATATATCGCATCTTCTCGTTAGCACAGTGGGTAATCTGTACAGGTTATAAAATGCTATTATTGGTATCGACCTTTTTGTTGTTTGACCTGATTGTGTTGCCTTAATCTTACAAGGTTTTTATATATACACTTCTTGTGTGAGACACATTAAGTGAACAGGGCGACCAGTACGTTTATCTGATAGTATTTTATACGTCTGTCCATTAGAGGAGCAGAGTTGAAGGAATCAGTTACACTACACTGTGTTTTTTCCGTCAACGCTGTGTCTGTCACCTGAGAAGACTAATATTAGTTCTCTTACGCCTAATTTTTTCACTGGATACAGTACCCTATTCCCGCAACACAAACTGCAAAACACTATTTTTAGCTCTGTGTTCTTTAGATGACTCACTATCGAGCCTACCACCTTGTTTACACTACTGTTATATCTGAAATTTGCGAAATGATATATTCTATTGGTTTTTGAACTATATGGCTAAAATAAATGATTTTGAAATACTGAAATAAAAAATTAGAATACCACATACAGTTCAACTGTTATGTAAAAATGGTTAATTAAAATCAGGTTCACGCTTCTCTGGTTTTACAATTACTCAGGTTTTGATAATAACTCAGTCAATTGAGAAGCCTTTTCGCATTTGCCGCTAACACAATCAATTGGGTACACTTTTATAAATGAAATGGTGCAATAGTCAACTTATTACGTTTATTATGTATTTTGTACTTCAAGCCGATACTTACTTTGTTTTGTATTAATAGATAGTAATGGGTTACTATCATCAATATAAAACGTTATAGTAAAATATAAATTTAATTCTAATTTAAACTTGAATTATAGTTAACGTCAAAATAAATTATTATATAAAAAAGTACTTTAAACCATACTTAATAAATTTGCTTTTTAATTTGCTTTGATTATAGTCCATTTATATTATTTGATCCTTTCGCACAGTAGCAGTAGAAAGTAGCCTGAATTGAGATATTGTTTTTAACCGCAAAGAGGCATCCTTGACTTCACTGCGGGTGCCTGCGCGATCACTGACCTACACGCAGATCCGCTTTGAGCAGCGAAATCTGCAGATTACTAAGGCCTTCAGTATTTATACTGGATATACATGCAAGTTACTGTATCTTTATCGTTGTTCTGAAGCGAAATAAATTTCTACACTAAGTCAAATCATCAGATAGAGTTTATAAAACTAAACAGTTAATTGCAGTAGGCAAACATAAACATAACTAAAAATATATAACTGAAGTTTTTACAACTTGATAATGATACAAATTTCAAAAGTTCCAATGTTAATTAGGGATGCAATAATATATAGAAATTAATAAATATCCACTGACATTCACACAGCACCATCTAGCCCCATATTAAGTGAGAAGCTTGTAGTTAGGGTATTAAACAACTGATAAACATACTTCTATACATATTTGTGTAAAAACATACATATTATACATAGAAACACCCAGACCATTACAAACAGACATGAAAAAATATATCATGATTGCTAAATTACTAAAAGTCTTTATTATATTTTATATTAAAATATATATTATTACAAATCCATTACCATTAATTAATAACATATACGATGCTATAAATACAGTAATTGAAAATCTATGATCCAAAGATAGCCTCTTGAACGTTTAATAAGAAAAGTAAAAATCTAAATGCTATAAAACTCAAAAATTGTCAAATTATCCAAGTATCCCTTTAGAAACTTGCTTAAACGAGCACCAAATTGGCGGCAGAATTAAAGTTACAAATAAAACATAAAGACAAAACGTCCGGAAGTCAGAAACGTTAAAATGATTTGTAAGCTAACGATCATGCGAAGTAGGTATAAGGAATATAATAAATGACAAATCACAGATACAGTAACTAGTGACAGGTACGCGGTGTTACTGCCATACTATACAACACTGGTTTAGTTATTTAGTTTGAATATTTTGCACTTTCAGGTTAAGTTATTCTTTCGTGATCTCATTAAAAAATATTATAGTGTAGGTATCTTTATTTGTAGCTTTATAAGAATTAAGTACGGCTCACGAGAATACTAAATTTCTTTTATTGGCGTCTTCTTTGTTATAGCGCAGTTATTTATAATTAAGACAACAACTCTATTTGATGATTCAAGATTTTGACAAAACGGGCATCATACATAAAACAGTTACAGTACTACCTATTACTACTATAGCATGTGCTTTGACAAAGATAATATAAATAGAAACAATAAATAGATAATTCAACAAAAGAGTTTTACACAAAGTGATAACTAACATTTTACATTTCCAAAGACATCGCTACAAAAACTTCGATCCGCTCCAATGTAGCACGCGTGTAGTCAATAGATTCATCTATTGTGTGTTGTGACTATCCACCCGTGCTATGAATGACCGCTGTAACTGTTCAAGTGTTCATACCAACATCATAATTTGGTGAAAAGTACTTATTTTCATGAAATTGCATACATGAAAGACAAAAAACCTGTATTTATTGAAATTAATTGTTGACTGCCATTTCTCTAAACCTCGGCTTATATAAGTAGGTAATAAACAACTCAGGGCAATGGAACCTGTCGGTGTTACTATTATATTTTTTTATCGACCTCGTCTATTCGATACCGTAATTAGTGCAATTAGAGGAATGCAACGTTTCACAAGAGTTGGCGCGAAACTGAGCGACCATAGACTCTAGATTTTTTATAAAGTAAGAACTGGTTTTTAAAATCTCATTTGTACTTTGACTGTCAAATACAAGCATGTCGGAAAAAACAAACTCAACTAAACGTAACTCTGGATTAACTTTAAAATTATGTACCTAAAATAACAGGGACGAAATACTGGTCCTCAGTAATATAAAATGTCTGTTTGTATAGAAACTGTTGTAAGTGTGAATAATTCACAATAATTATTATAAAATCATGTAGTGTCTGGTACTCGTACATTCGTAACACCGAGAAATATTGAACTGTCATTAATAAAAAGTATTACGAAATATTATCCTATATAATAGCCTAGTTTTTATAGAAGTCTTTGTATAATAGTTACTTAACATCTGATCCGTATACAAGTTATATAAATTATATTCGAAAACAAATAACTGAACTTACAAATACTGATACCAGTATACCTCTTTGTAAAAGTTTACAATAATTTTAACAAGAAATTAAATTAGCCGATGAGCACACACAATAAGATGCAAATTGAAAAGTAAAACGTTAATATTTCCAGCATTATGGTTATAAAACGTTCAAATTAGGCATTGATGAAATGACGTATAATTTTACGATTACTTACATGTTTTCAGGAGCATGACGGATCGTTCATAAATCTTTTGGGCGCTTAAGCATAAACTAAACAATTACTAAAGCAAAATTGTTGTTTTCCATTGTTTATCAAAACTTTATAATATTATGTCATTGGTTTAGACCTTAAAATTATTGCCTAATTTGAACGTTTTAAAACAAATTTACGGTTTTCTTTGAATTTGCATCTTATTGTACAACTACTTGTATTCCGGTTTCAAGTATCTGCAGGATTTAAAATAACTGTAGGTATACTTTGAACTAATTCTTTTTACGTCACAAATTCTAATTCCTTCGAGGTCACAAGTGCACTGTAGCCAACAGATGCAGATACACCACAATTACTAATTTTTAAAATGTAATTTATATCAGATTTGATTTAAATTCTAAAGTCCTTAGTATAAAACATTAATTGGGGTATTGCTGCAAACCCGGTACTGCTTTGCTATTAGGTGCAGTTACCGCCATTTCACGAGTTATTGCAAACTGCATCTAACATCCCGTTAGTGGGTGGTGCAAACATTAAGCTTTCGATATAAAAGCAGATGTCATTTTTCAAACATACGTAGATAAGATAAGATATTTTTTTTTGCATTTTGTGTTTGATTATGTTTTTATACTTTTATTATGCAATAAACATTATTTCGTTTTATAGATTTTTATTTGTTTTTTATACTTTGTGAATAAATTTGTTACTTAAACTTATTAATTTACAAAGTAGCTAACGAAAGCAAGACCAAGTTCCAATGACGAAGTGGGGAGGTACTTCAAGGTAGCATTCGGGGCCCAAGAAATTAAATCTTTGTATCAGGTATTTTCCTAGATTCTATTTTTGCCCTAAATTATATTATTCGGCTTATAGCTTGAGTCTGTAAACAGGACTGGACCAGTGGACCAGCCCGTTACCACGGTACCGGTAACAGGGTTATTCTCCATGGCTCGCTGCGTTCACATGAACAAATTGATAGTTTTTATATGAGCTTGTTTCAATTAAGCGGCACATTTGCTCAATGTCAATTTTTAGTAATAAGAGCGCGTGTATTTATTATTTCATTTGATTCTATTGTGTGGGTTTGTGACGTCATTATTTATATTATATTTTTATCACTTCATTCTTATGTAAGTTTGTACTGAAAAATATATTGACATTTTATAAAATCTTATATATATCATAATATATATTTAAATAATAACAATTATCTACCGTCAAGTCCAATCAATGTTTTTTTTAAATCATTCAAAGGTAAGTACAAGTAATAAGGAGACTTATTACTTGTATTCACAGAACCTATATCTGTAAACAGTTAATTTTATCAAAATATTTAGATTCGATGTTTCATTCTCAAAAATATACTCCTACGGCTTTTAGAAGGTCAATAAAATTAAGTTAGAGCGTTCAATAAATGCTGTACAGAAAAGAAATGCGAGATCTGTTATAAAATGTGTTAAGTGATGACAAGCATTTAGGAAATGTTATAAAAACAATCAAATACTTAACGAAAGTGTTAGTGATATTTGGGATCGTATTATAATAGAAAATTTTAAATACTTTCTTTTTACACATTTTTAATATAATTTTTAATAGAAGAGTAGGTCACAGAGAGAGACACCTCATCATAATACTCGTATCGTATTGTCTTCATTGCGGCGCTTTCGTTGCATTCCAAATATGCTGCAGTCGTAAAAAAATAAAAACAAACGATCCTGCGCTCCGCAGTGCAGTATACCGAATTCATATACAAAGCACTGTACGCATATTTAAGTCAGATTTATATGTCGATAATACAGCGAAAGCAAAATGCTGAGGCTTGTACACAAAACTCTTGACCTTGCTTCTTGTTGTGTAATGTTACTAGAGAAGTTCTAATGGTACGATGTACGAATTTGAACTTCTACTTTATACATTTGAAAGTTTTCGATTATCGATTTCCATAGAAATAAATAGGATACAAGTTTATTAACTTTATCAAATTCAACATTATGTGAATAACAATTCTTATAGTTTTTTGCAAATCTAGTGATGTATTTTTCTTGTTGTGTAATATACGAATAATGAAGCTTTTTCTTTAAATAAAGACAAAGGTATATGAATGATCATGAAACTATTTATCTTCATTAACTTCACATATGCTTAAAACATTGTCAGCAATTTATGAACTGTAGTTTTAGTGCTCAAAGCGTGAAGTTGAATTTCAAAGAAAAACGAAATAACTATTTACCATAAAGCAAATAAGTACTGGCCAAATGAACACCGGTTATTGATGAGTGGCATGAGGGTTGTTTCCAGCCGAGTGCATCCGGAGTGCCACCATACAATAGTCCTCTCCATTAGCGGTAACACTCCACAAAGGTTTTATCGGTAAAACTTCATAATATTTAGTTCTGTTGCAAAAGAATGATTTTTAAAACTGAGATTACAGTCTATTTTCTAGTTTTTAATAGATGTGATTCTGTTCTCCCAATGAATGAAAAGCAACAAGGGAAACGTTAATCCTCGTTAGGGCATTTGAGATTGAGGAACCCCTGCATTTTCACAGTTCTATCTAATTCAGTAGTTCTATAATATATTAACTCATTATAGAGAGACACATTTTACGTCACGAACAATTTTTACTGCAGAAATAAGAATTTATTTACTTCATAGCGTCGGAATAAGTTTGCGCTCAAAGTCAGCGTGCCATATTATATCGAAGATATCGGTCCACGGTTTCCTTTGTGGTAAGCGCTTTTATGTTAGCACGGTAAACACAGTAAATCGGAACTCAAACCCTGAATTTCATTTTGTTCAGCTGTTTGTCTACGTGAGAACGCCCTTACCTGAACTGCATAGAACCTGAGTAGTATTTCTATAAACGTGTCAGTGTGTACGTTCATATGTGTAGAGTAAACTACAACAGTACCACAGCTTCATGGGTCGCTATCGTTCAAATAAATGTAAGTAATTTTATACAAAACTGATCCAAAAATACTTGGTACTATTTTATTATCAGGTGTTCATACTTCTAACTGCTTACGTTCATGTCTTTATCCTATCGTAGTCCAAAAAAAACTATTTCTGCTTTGATAAATATTATTAAATAGAAAATAAATTCGAAATAAATGAATATTGTAATAATGTCTCAATAATTTACATGCCTCAAACAAACATCATATACTATGTACCAATATCCACTTATGTAACAACTTTCTTCTCATGTATTCTGTGCAAATAAATATATTCTATTCTGTTTGATTCATGAATATACTACCAGTACTTCCGCGGATATATCGATGCCGGAGAATATGCCTCCCTGAGGACCTTTTTGACAGTTCATCATTTGTTATGACAAGACGTTGGTGTTATTTTACTCAAATAGCAGTTCCTCGTGGAATGTAGAAAGAGTGTAATATTTAAAATGTAAAAAAAATCTTGATGGTGTTGCGGCTAAGTACCCTGACCTGACAATGGACAGTCTTTGAATGTGTTTTTATATCGTGACGGTCAGGGCTCTCACCTGGTGGTAAGTGACACGCCTGACGATGGAAGATGCACTGTTAAAGGAAATTAATAACAGTAGGTAGCCATTATTTTTCCGTCAACACTGCTCTGCTCCGTCACCCGAGACAGATCCATTTCTCTCACCTGGTGGTACATGATACGCCTGGTCATGGTAGATGTAGTGTTATAGGAAATAAATAACAAGAACTAGTCATTATTTTCCGTCAACTGCCCCGCGCCTGTCATCAGACAGATGTTAAGGTCTCTTAAACCCGGTAACTTTACAGTGGCCTCATCTTAAAATACGTAAGTGTAAAACACTCCTATTTTACAGGACGATTGCTGGCACTGCGGTCTGCGGTGTTATCTACCTGGATGACTCACCGAGTCTACACCTAGTCTTAAATTCATTGGAAAACGTTTCGGGAATCGCCTTCCAAAGTGCAAATCTTGCGGTCGCGTATCCGATGGCTGGCCGTTGCCATTGATTGTTTAATCGAACGTTATTGATTTTATGACATCATATTATTTTATTTGGGAAAACTTATGGAAATATGTGTTCATGATAAATTAATAATTTGGTACGAATAAAACATAAAAAAGCGGTTAATACCTTTGTCAAACTCCCGCATGTATTGTAAAAATTGTGTTACTTTGACCCAGTTTAATATCCGCGCAATTTTTTATAGCGCGACTTCGCGCGTTTAATGTTTAATGCTATACTATATTAGGGTTGCCATTGACATTATTAAAATATCTTTGAGTAATTTCCAGCTTTTTTTTGTTTTATATTAATTGTTCTTCAACCCGCACTGGGCCCGCGTGGACGACTAAGGCCTCTACACCCTATACGGGTAGGCCCTTCGGTGGGGACGTTTGATGAGCTGATGTTGATGACATTTTGATTAATTTACATTCAGTTGCTTGGGTACCTTAATATTACTTTTTCTGTAGCCGTAAACGTATTGCTTTTGGTAAAGCTGAGCTCCTGGTTAGGTTGAGACAGTTAAATAAACATTTCAAATTAAAATAATTAGCGAGCGGAGATGGCCCTAAGCTAATGTTTAACCTTTTTCTGTCTGGATCTGGAAAGAACCCGGACAATTACAGCAAAGTAAAAAGGTAACTAAATTGAACAACAAGAAAACAAAATGTACAACACGATTAAATAACACATACATCCGAAAAGAGTGGTAAACGGTTCCATGGTGTAGTCGTGTGAAATAGGATGTTTATATTTAGAATTTTTCAAGTACACATCCCTGAATGGGCCGCATCTTCGCAGTACATGATAAAATATTAACAAACAAGACTCGTTGTTTGTTCCGAGTTCCACTCTGAAGTTAAATGTAACATTTTTGATGCAAACTTTAGAGGCGCCGGGGGATGCGATGAGCACAATTTTCTTTGCGTAAAATGAACTTGCATTTTATTAGAGTGCAATTTTGCAACATACTTTCCGAGGAAATTCTGGAATTGTTGCGTAGAAATTCTCTTTAGTTTTAACGTAGAAAATTCTTTGTGAGGTATTTAATTTTATAAAGATTTTTTACACAACTTAATAACCAACCGCTTTGAACTTAGAAAAATATATGTGAATCGAGGCGTATTTTAGGTTAGGAATACTTCGCCTCATGGTAGATAAGTCTATATCTCTAAATTCACTTTTTAAACCAAAATCCACTTTTATGTCTAGTTAAAACCTATGATTTTCATAAGGTTATTATAGTAAAACGTCAATCCATTTGCAGTTGATAAATCTAAGTGACCATTATGAAATTTGACAAATGTGTCTTTCAGGGGCTCCTTGGACTCGCGCCAATATAGATTTGTGAGTAACGAACTGAGCTGCCAGATTCTTAAAACACTATCTATATTTTGATAAAACATTAAATTACAATTCGATTTTGTTAAAGCACACGGAGTTTGCTTAAAATTATTAATGGAAAGAGAAATATCTTTCAATTTATTATTATGACGTACTCGTACTACAATACAATCACTTTGCATTCAAGCTACAATGCGTGACTAACTATCACTTAACATCCAGAAGAAACTACACAAATAAATCAAACTATATGAAGTAAGGCAATATACGATTGCGATGATAGAAATGAAGTTACACTTGGCTGTGTTATAAAGGTAAAGTGAAATAGTTCCATACATGTTGGAACTAATGAAAATACTTGTATCCATAACAAGGCCTAAAAACTTTACCGGGGCTCAGCATGAGTCAAAAGTTCCGAGTAATATGGAAACTTGTACCACGTAAGATATTATTTATTATACAGAATGCAAAACGAGAATTAAAGATCAATGAAATCAGTATATTCTATGATACTAATGAACTATCTTCGTTGTCTAATATTAATTTCAGAATGATGCTTGACATGGAGGTCGTGCGTTCGTAGAATGGCTTTTACTAAGATAAAAATGAAATAAAATGCCTGAAATATCTAAAAACAAAACTTTTCTATACTCTCATATAAACAAATATTAGTAATACTTAAAAGTAAATTTAAATTAAATACTGGACTGTCAAGTTTAAGTGTAAGTGGAGAGGTTCCGGGGAAGCAAAATTTTATTGTAGATGCTATTGTAAGAATACTAATGTCAATATGGTGGCTTTCTTTAGAAAATTATACAACCGATTTGAAGGCGGTACAAAGTTCACCAGATCAGCTAGTTTATAATAAAACAAATTCCAGAGTTCCGCGCGGATTTAAAACTTCTGTCCCAAAAGTAATCAACTGTAGCTTAGACAATAATACCTATAAATCCAGAAGGGCGTACTCTTTTGAACATAATCAAAATTCACCTCTAACTTTGTTTATTCAATGGATTAATACTGTCTGGAATGATCGAGCTTGTTGACTTTACCCGCCACTCGATTATTCGCACGGGAAATTGATTTCTACAACGTATGTACGTTAAGTAAAAAACGATATACTTTTGTTTTAAATACTTTGGAGTAACTGGTATATAAAAAGCGACAGTAGCGACTTAACTTCACGTGTAGTATGTGCTTCAAAAGAAAAACCTACTACGCAGGTGTCATTATAAAAGGCAGCTAAGAAAACTTCAATAAGAAAAGAATAAATGAAAACGGCAATGCTCTACTATTATAACTAACCTTTAACATTGTACGAGTAGGTATAAACAACCTTTGAAGTGTAACCATTCTTGGTCTCTAAAATCCTACTTATATTGTTTACGCAAAAGTTTGTAAGTATGGATGTTTGTTACTCGTTAGTAATAATTTTCAAGTCCTTTATGTTGTTTATTTATTTTTCGTTATTTATTGTCTACACTACGCTAATATATGCTAATGTCAATACTTTTACTACACAGACGAAGTTGCGGGTAACAGATAGTTTTAATAGATTTCAAGTAATGCTAGGAAGCAGGTAGGTAGGAGTAGGTAGGTAGGAAGGTATGAGCGTCGGTGGCTCAGTGGTGTGGACTGTCGCCTTCCTACCGGGAGGGCTGAGGTTCAAATCCCGACACGTACCAATGTATTTTCGAATTTTCGAAAAATATATGTACGCTATCCGACGCTCTTACGGTGAAGGAAAACATCGTGAGGAAACCTTCATGCACGCCTGCGAAGAGATTCGAAGGTTGTGTGTGAAGTCGTCCAATCCGCACTGGGCCCGCGTGGACGACTAAGGCCTAATCACCCTATACGGGTAGGCTCGTGCCCCTCGGTGGGGACGTTTAATGAGCTGATGATGAATGCTAGGAAACCCTTTATGGGTTTCCTACTTAACTTGACCGTCATTGTTATACATGCTGCTGACGAAGCACTTTAGGCAAACCGGGAACCACGGTCATTAGGGTTATATAGAGTCATTCGTATATTGTAAGAGCTATTAGGTAAGTACTATTTGATGAATGATATTAAGTATATTTTAAACGACAAGTTAAGTTCTGTATTCCCCACATTTCAATTTCTCTTTTTGTACATTTCCTTTTGTTTGGAGTGACAAGTGTCCATGAAGGTATATTTTACCATCAGGTATATATGTGGGTCTCTCCAAACTTTTAGGCCGCTCCGAACTTCGCACAAGACGATGCGCAGTTTACAAAATTCATACATTTGTATTTGACTATACCTGCGCAGTAAGCACTTTGACTATATTCAGAGCGGCCATAAAGTTTGGTGAGATCTGTAGAAGAATACCGTGGTGTATCGGTACAACTTGTAATACATATCGTGAGAAAGTCCAAAACTGGTTTCGAAGTCTGTGTTTACCGCAAACTGCATCTGGTCAGAACTGGTCGACCTACTAGCCGATGTTATCAGAAGGAAATGTGCACGCCCCACTTACGGCAAAATAAATTTGGCAAATTGAACCGACAGTCGCGGGGTACCGTTATTTTAATATGTGTTCGGTTTATTTTTTAAGACACCTCGTTGAAACGAAAACGAGATTTTTTAGCGGTGCTATTTATAATATTGAGTATTCTTTATGCTTGCAAAGACAGGTTGAAGATGGACCAATGGAGGTTATATTTTAAAGGTTGAATATAAAATCTAAAAGGATCTTACGTGTAATGGCAGAGCATTGTCACTGGTTTTCTTCTCAGTGTTGTTTCCTTAAGCTACCGGTAGAAATATTAAGGGTATTTTAATGAGTAAATTACATTTATGTTCTTTGATTGCTTTTTCATGTTAAAAATGTATTTGAAGTCAAATTAACTTCAATATATTATTATTCGATGATGTCATAACTTCGTTAAAAAGAAGACTAAAACACAGTAATTTTTAACAACCTAGTTACCAATTAACACATTATAAATTGATTTTTTAGCTCGTGTTTCAAACATAAATGAAATTCACGTATTAACTCTAATTTTATTACTGTAATTGCAAGCTTTCATAACCAGTGAACGATGAAAATTAATTATGTGGAAATTAATTTATGTTTGCGGTGACAAATATGGCTGCTTACCCACAAACGATTTAAATAGAATATACTGATTGTAAAAAAACTAATGATCCACAAAAAAGAGGTCGGGATTTAAAGTTATTTAAAAAGTAAAGATAAGGCCCTATTGTTGCTTTTACAATATCGTACAACAGTACATGGTCTTAACATGTATAATGAATTAAAGTAGTGCTTTGCTTCTTGCAGGCTGTGTTTGAGCCAAGTAATAAGTTGCCACATAGTAAGTGGTACGATCAAATACATTACAAAGTGGATCGACCCATTTGTACAAAGTTTCTCGTATACTCTAAACTAGTTATAACTTGTGCAAGCCTTAGAGGCTTAACTTGTACGTTAGTTACCATTTTACGGTCATACTTATAGGATATGTAGAAAACATTACTTTGGAATCATAGTTTAGACGTCAACTACAAAACCAAGACCCAATGCAAATATTCAGCGGTCATCAAATGACTCTTGACTTTGTCTTATAATAAAATGTTTAAAAAAAATATCAGCGAGGTAGCAATAAGCTTTCTAATAATTTATATTAAAACTTTCTTCATTTCGTTTTTCTAAATACATTTTATGAAATTCGTAAACAAAGGTGTAACCAGTTTCCAGCTCATAAAAAATATTTCAGCCATCAAACGGAATGAATTAACAAAATGCCAGGTATCCCGGCCATTTTCCCGCGGTGTTGGTACGTGTCCGAAGCTTGATTAAACAAAGGCAATGGAAAATGAGCCGGCATCCTACGCAGCCAATTTTTACTATGACGAAAAAATAAACACTTGGACAGCGACTAAAAATGACTGGGCTTAGTTAAAATGTATTTTTCATTACTTATTTTTTCTAAATCAAAATTGGAGTCCAGCAGTGGGCTACAATAGTTTGAAGAGAGAGTATACTTTTTGCAGATACCTCAAACCATACAAAGTTAATTACTCCTAATTTGTGAAACTATCAAAACCATTTTTAGTCGATCTTAATATTATAGCTTAGTTAAATACAATTCAAGCTGCAATGGCTAGCTCAGTTAAATCCCTTTTTATTTTATCGCGCGAGAAACCGAACGAAAAGTCGGCTATATCGTACCTTGTTTAATTCAAGCCTTTACGTGTTTCGTAACACAACACCCCTTTGTCCGGGGACCTTTTGAGTATGCTAATATTACAATTTCACCCTTTTTGACTATAAATTTTGTGAAACTCATCTTACAAATTATGTAAATTTCACTCAGACGCAATAAGCTGATTCGTTGAAATATTTACCAATAATTTTACTATATAGCAATATTTTCCAAATCTGACAGAATGAATACACAGATTGTTTGTTAGTGTACAAAGATTCCTTAACTCTGTTTGGCTTCTTTAAATTTTAATTCCAATTTCTGGAAAATGTTACAATTTCCGGAAAGGTAAATTCTATTCCTCAATTTCTTTAATTAGTTATTGAGTATAGAGCTTATTAACAATTTTTTACACAACCTCAGTTTCTGATCTTGAAGGTAGGTCAATTTAGGTCAGGCCATTTCAGTGGGATGTATGTAAGTGGCATACATCTTTAAAGACCAAAGAGAATGCTTGAAACTGCATGTCCAGAAGATTGGCGTAATAGGAATAGTCAGAATGCACTGAACCAGCGCAAGGGCGTGTTGTAGTCAAAACCCTCCGATTGGAAGCATTTGAAGGCATAGTTGAATTAGTAGAAGTGTTATATTTGATGATGAAAAACAGAAATAATACATACTAAATGTGTAATACAAACAAGTGTAGAAAGTATTATTGTTATTTGTATTTTTGAGCTGTTGAAGTTAGTAAAAGAAAAATACAGTAAACATGAATTGTAACTGAGAAAATGCTTCTGTTGTGTTGCCATTCAGTCTCCATCCTATCCTTCTGTATTCAATGTATTCTTTTGCATTTCTACAGTACAGATTGAATAAGATATAAGTAGATACAGCTCCGTCTGCGCAAGTTTACGTTGAAGTCGTAAAATCTTTCGGTCTGCGGGGACAATGTATTGACTCTGTTTTTAACTTGAATAATGTAGGTTGGCTCTGTTTCTTTTACATAGTTTACGCCAAGCGGTCTTCTTGCGCTGTGAAAAATTGAATTTTGACACTAAATGGCTGAAATCTTTAGTTTTATGCATGCAAACATAGCAATGAAATTTAAGAATTGAACCGTTATCTTACTTTATCTACGAGTTTTTGATAACACTTGTTGTTGCAGAGAGTATTAATTATGATCGATTAGTGTTAATAATGATTCCTATTCTAAGTTAGATTGTTACGGATAAATTAGTTCTTTATAGGTATGTTTCATGCCACAGTGAACAAGCATCAAATCATATTCACTATGTATAAAATAAACTAATAATATTTTTTAGACTTTTTTGACTTTACAAAGTGTACAGGACAGTCAGGACGCTCACCTGATGGTATGTGATACGCCTGACCATGAGGGCGGCATTGATTGAGTTCAATTTTTGATAGACAGTTATTATTCTCCAATTATGCCGTACTGCGCCCGTCACCCCAGACAACAGATGTTAGGTCTCTTATACCCGGTAATTTGACCAGCTACAATGCCCTAATCTCGAAATAAAGAAATGAAAAATGTTTCTATTTTACGGGACTATGTGGTACTGCGGTTGTACCTACATAGAGGACTCAGTACCGAGTCTACCACATAGTATTACTACTTGTATTGGTCTATAGTTTTCCATTACTCGTTACATAATCTTATTCCCCTAGGCAAGTTTTGAATGATTATACAAGACCTATAAATCTATTGTATTGTTATTAGCCAAATCTTAGTCTCTTTCATAATGTTACAATTTAATAAAGTGTCATGTGTGAATTTATAGGACGCAACGATTTCGACAACGCACACAAATTTTGCAAATTAATGACATGATATCCGCTGGAGGCCTGCGGATTATAGCTTTATTGGCCATTTCAATTATCTAGAAAGCTTGTTATTAGAGTGCCCCTTTTCTCTAACAAAGCACTAACAGTACATAAGTGATTAGACAAGACTTATTAATAACACAAACGTGAAGGATTAATTTAATGTGAACGCACCAAATACAATGTTTTTATTCTAAAGATGAATATAAAAATAAATATATAACGAATAGGGATCGTCTCGTTCACGGAGAAATATTATTGTTCTGCTAAATATACATATGTCAAAACTAATAATTTGCAAGCAACATTTAGTTTAATTAAAAATAGAAACTGGAAATTTTAAAACTTTTCAAAAAAGAAATTTCTCTATTTGGAACGAACCTTTATTTTAACCATAGATTTCCTAATACAAGAGATGGGCGAGCCGCGTTTAAAGTGCGACAAATGTAAGCTCAATGAGCATACACTGGCTGCCAGTTTACGCTCTGTGAGACGAGTCAAGACGCACAAATATTAGAAGAAATTACCGTTTTTTTCCAAAATGCCATCCTGTGCCATGTAACATGCCATCATCGCAATGAATCAGTAAATTTACCAAGTAATAGAATAACTTTTCACAGGTAAGAACCGAAAAGAAATTGCGATACTGGGACTGCCTATAAACTTGCGGCTTGTCCAGTCTAATTGTATATTCGGATGTCTGTGATTTTAACCAATGAAATAAATCCAACAAACGTTTATTACAATTGATTTCATGCTTTTCAGTTTGACCTTCTAGCATTTTAACTAAAAATATGTCCTAGCCTTTACAATAAATGTCAACTGTCGATAACAATAATCACAGCTCGCAGAGATTAAATCTTTAATCTTGCGGAGCCTTGTCTAAAATCTTCAACATCAAATTCTTAATCTATCGTAAAGCGTCATTTACGCAAAATCAATAAATGATCGGGCAACTAAGCAAATTAAATACCCCTCGTAAAGCAATTAGCAAATTCTGGACGGCTATTCCCGTCGAAACGTTTTCACAAAACGGAGGATTTTCGCCCTAAACATCAACAATGCTGGCTTATAATGTAAGTTGAGCTGAAGAAAATCCCTTGCTCAGGTTTAAGTACTCGTATTTACTTCGTTAACTGTCTTACAACAGGGTCCTTGAATGACAGTTCAAATAAGCTTCTTTTTCTCGATCTTTTTTTGAACGACTTATTCCCTTACATTTGTTTTATTACAATTACGACATCACGGTTACAACTGCATTTTTTTAAATAATTTGTATGAAAAAAATATTATCAATAGAATAAGGGTAAATGACAAAGAAAGTGTTAGAGCAGTAATACACTTTCATCACAAGCATTTCTGATTATCAATATGGTTTTCATTTAGTTGTATTTTTTATGTTGCCAAGTTCACTAATACCTTTTTTTGCTCGACTTCAAGATCCTTATTTATTGTTCTGTTAAGTAAAGTAATACATTTATCGTCACGGATAAATGAGGATAAGTAACCTTTGATAATTGTCTGTGAGTATAGCTCAGGATACGAATTAAGTCTTTGCTCCAATTATTTATTTTGAGTCTTAAAGACTCCAATAAATTTAAGAATATTATAATAGGTACTTACTCACCGTGCTAGAATCAGAAAATATATTGATGTGTATGTTACCTGTAACAAATAAAAGATTTGTTTTATTAGATTGTATAACTCATCAAAGTTTGCGAGCATCATATCAAATTAACGCCGAAACAAGCTCTACGAAAGTACTTGTTCTCTCTTCAACCTATCGCAGTCCACTGCTGGACATAGGTTTCCCCCATTTTGCGCCAGATATCCCGGTCCTCCGCTTTTCTCATCCAGCTCCCACCAGCGACCTTCCGCAAGTCGTCGGTCCATCGGGCCGGAGGGCGTCCTACGCTACGCTTGCCAAGACGCGGTCTCCACTCCAGAACTCGTCTGCTCCAACGGCCATCGGTTCTGCGACATACGTGACCAGCCCACTGCCACTTCAACTTGCTGATCCGGCGGGCTATGTCGGTAACTTTAGTTCTTGTACTTGTTCTTCTTCTTTCTTTCTTTAAGTACTTGTTATCATTAATATATTCATAATCTGTTAGCACCAACAACAATAAAATTATTAGGTATAAAATATGTGTAATTACAGTGTATTTCCAGTACTTGAATGTAATGATTCTCTTACACTAGTTATACGTAATCTAAAATTATATTGATAATAACAATTCGTAACATCAAATTTTTTTCGTTTTCCTTTTCTTAATACTCGATATATTTTGTAACGTCATGGGAAAGAGTAAATCATTCCCAACACAAGTATTGTATTATTAACTGAGAAGACTTCAAACATGCTATTGATTTTTATATTGAGCAATAAAAAGTATTTTTTATTTATTATTTTCATATAACTGACTTATCTTTTTTATAATAGCGCATTTAACAATTTATTTTGATTATAAAATATCTCTGTTACTTAATACCAAAATTACTTTGACGTGGGATTGTTACTTTTCGGGATCCCTTTGTTTCCCTCGATGAGGGGCTTCCTCATGGGGATAGATATTGACTTACAGATCGGCCAAGACAATTCTTGGCCGTTCTGGAAGTCTTTGAAGAGGCTTTGGACTTTAAATATCGGAGTAATGACAATTTGGCCAGTGTGGCCAATGTGGTCATGATTTAGACTGTCTTCGTAGAGCGGTCCAAACGGTCACCATATGATCACACCAGAACCTAATATCTAATCAAGCATATAAAGGTTCTTTGTTACATACCATTTATACATATTAAAAATATATAGGAAATTTACCAAAATGAGATTTATCAGTGTAAATTTCATGTAAAATTATTAATTATATGTGAAAAAACCTAAGAGTAATTAGGTACAAAGTCAATCGCAGCGTTATGTTCCACGGCGCTTCATTTATCAGTGTTCGCAGCTCACTGAGTCGTTTTTATGACCGCACCCGAATGGGTCGTTTTGTTACTGTACCCAGTTTTTGGTTATCTAGATTCTTGGCAAGAAAAGTGTCACAAAAAAGTGTATTTTGATGTTCGACGTTTTGACGCCCAATGTGGTGTACTGACTGAGAAATTTTTAACTATATTAAATCATTCTATCCCTGTTTGTTTTTATGTATAATTAAAAAGAACTGTATTTAAATACGTTTATTAGGTATTTTACACAGCTTCCTGCTTAAATTGGGCCTATGTGACAATGTGAGGATATCAGTGGATATTTATAAGCATCATGTTAATTGTAATTTCATTGTTCTTATCTCGATTTGTAAAATACGATTTCCCAGTACAGTTTGAAGGGAGAAATAGTGAGATAGTGGCCGGTCGAATGACATTATCTCTCGGTTATGCGTAATTGTGATTTAATGATAGTTCACCGATATACCACAGTTCAAAACGATGTATTGTTTACAACGGTTCTGACTTTTGCGCACTAATTCTGAAATGAAAAATGCGAATATAACCTTAGAGATTTGGGCGACTTTTGTGGTTTTTTTAATAAGTGTTTGAAAGGTTTGTACGAGTAACATGGACGTATAAAAATACGGACGTAGTTTTGTTGACAACAAGTGTGTCAAAAATAAGGTCAGTTTTTGAATGGTCAATGGAGACATTTGATGTTAACAAGTTTCGATTACTTATTTCTGGTTTAAAACATTAAAATTGTCATAAAGAATATCAGAAAATTATTTTCAATATACAAGTATACGTGATCGTATACATCAATACTACTTGCAATTAATAATATAAAAAATGCGAATGAGTACTTTTTTATTCGTTTTCCTTTACCCAGCCAGCCATAAGGGACATGAGGGTAATAAATTTAGTAGAATTGCGATGGAACGTTATTTCGGTGAAGTTAATTTAGACCTTTTCTATATACGAACTTAATTATTAGGACCCACATTATAAAAGGAATATTCGTGAAGCTTTATGCTTAGCCTGTATATAATATATTATGCTGTTTCTATCGATCTCACTATGTAAGAAAAGATAATTGAATTAGAATTTTAATAGAATTAGGTTGCTGTCTATATTATTTGATACATTAAAGCATTCTGATCTAAAATGACCAAACAAAAATTTTAAAGTTCAAATAGTATCAAACAACAATTAATTATTTTTTTTATTCTACACCTGACTGTTCATTTGATAGTAGGTTCTATTCATGGAAACTCATAATTTCGAAGGAAATACTTTTAGGTGTACTAGGGGGTGGACTAGATACTGAGTCCTCTAGGTAGGTCCGTAGTGCCAGTTAGCGTCCCGTGAAACAGGAGTGTAAGGCATTTTTGTGTTTCGGGATAAGGACACTGTAGCTAGAAAAAATACCGAGTATAAGCTACCTATCATGGCTTGTCTCTAGTGTTGGGCGCAGTACGGCATTGACGGAGAATAATAAGTCTCTATCAGTTGTTGGTCTCCTTAAATGCGTCTGTCATGTTCAGACGTATCACTTAGGTGAGGTCCTATCCATGCTGTACACTTATTATCACATACAAAAAAATAAAATAAAAGAGAGAGGGTTGGGGGGGGGGGGGTTTGTACAGGCTTCCGTTAGTCTCACTCACTCGGCCAAATACGATGGTTTTGTTAACCCTTTTACCGCCAGAGATGCCTTAAAGCATCACGCCCAATAGCTTTTCCATTGTATCTGGAATCCTGGCAGTCAAAGGTCCTTTTAGTCCTTATAAAAGCTGTGGTATCACCCTGGTCAAATTTTAACTATAAAGTCTTTTTGTATTTAGCAGGATAACGTATATTCATTGTATACTAATTTTCTTACATGCCATATTTTACCATAACTGCGTTTTAAAACGGTTTATTAAAGCCAACTCAGCGTAGCATCGACTGGTTGCCGACAGCGCAACCGGTCGCATTATTGTTTTTAAAACAAAAGCGTTGGTCACGGCCTAGCGTAATTCACATCCTGAATGAAACAGTGACCGGTACATTTCTCATATGTTTGATTAGCAAACAATAGAAAGGCACTGTATTTGTCATTGAAATTAGTTTCACTACATATTGACAAGTTTTTTAAACTAGGGCAGAACAATATTTGAGAGAATGGTTGCGAATTTATCACAGAGGATATTTGGTACTACAATGAGTTTAACGTCTACCTACTGCTTACAAAAGTAACATAATTTCAGAGACTTTTTTCCATTTTTGTTTACTTTATAGTAGTGTTGATGATTTGGAATAAGCGAGAAAAATGTTTCACTGTGTTTATTCGTTATTCTTTAACTTAGGTGTGTAGTTTGGGCTATCTGTTTGACTAGGAATTTTTAATTTTTATTATAAATCCATTTCTTCTCGTTATAATACTATCATTTCTGCTCACTTGACCAAACTTGGCCTAATTAAAAATTTTGCAAACACTTTTTTGCATTTTGTCGTTAGAATATTCATGGCTAAGTTCGTCACATTTAATTACTTTTATATAAACTGCAATATGGCAGAGATTGCCTATTCCGATTTTAATTAAAGGTGTTAATTACAAGTACTAGGTTTTTTAACGAAGTTAATTTTAAAATATTTCATAAGGCTGCTCGTAGTTATTAACTGGATCACATTTTTCATCATCAAGATTTCTTTCATTAATTTGACGTGTTATAAATATTTATATTACAGGTATAAACCATTAAATAAGTAAGATATCGAAATTACTAAAAATCAAACATAAATATAGATCCAGAAAAAAAGATATGCGTTTTATGAATTAATACCTACTGAATGTTTTGTTTATTACCAACGTTGCTATGTTTTAAGTGAAAACATTTTATTATTATTAAAAGAGCAAAGTAAACAATAAATATTTAGAAACTAAACATTTATATTTGTTGGTTAATCTGAAGACTATTAAATTGTTTAAATTAAGTGTTCGATTTTTGAAGTTCAGTAAAAGTTTTTTTATATTTTTGAGTTTTAAATTTAGCTTTGCATTGTTGTCGATTTTTAATGATGGTGTATTAATAAGAATATATTATTTTAAAATTTTAACAATTGTACTCGAAGTGAGGTGTCATCATGCTTTAGCTGGAAGGGGCGTGCACTTCCGCTGCTGTACTTAGCATCATGAAGAGTTACACCCTAAGCCGAGGTTCGCGTCCCCCTCAGTGACACTATTAGGCTCGTTTCATAAACTATTGGGCTCAGAACCATCCGCAATCGCCACTTGTCTGGTGAAGCTGTAAAGGCCACCTGCGGCCAAGTCAACAGCGATAAGCCAATCCAAAAAAATCCTGAAAACGCCTATTACATCACCCGCGGGGATCGTAGGGATACGTGACAATTGTATTCTAATCCGCCGTCACCACACGACTTCCATCAGTATGCATGCATAAATTAATTATAATAAACAATAATGGACCTCCCAATCTCTGCGCCGCCCTGACATTTCCTCTGCATACAAGTAACAGCATATTTAATTAGACTTACCCGTCTTAAATAGTCTTCATTGTTATGGCAATGTATAACTTATCTTCTCAGCCATGTTAAATATAACAACAATAGCAGAAGACCGATTAAGACACGAGAAAGTGAGCCTACTCACGCATACTAAGCAAAGCTTTGGGCAGGGTTCTATTTACTATAAGGAATTACCATAAGTCAGTACTGTATAGCAATGTATTTCTATGACAATAGGAAATGAAAGTGACTGTAAATTAATACTTTTATTGTTGCTTAAGTAAGAGCGTCGGTGGCTCGTTGGTGTGGACTGTTGCCTTCTGATCTAGAGGGTGATTACTTGGGTGCTTGAATTACAGGAACTAAGCCATTGATAAACTTACTTTATTGCTCTTAAATTATCATCGTGATTCAGCCGATTAGTCTTATTGCTTCCGCGACAGACCATGAGGGATGCTAAATCTTAATTCCCCACGCTGATTTGGCATAAATTAAATGAAGAAAATATTTAATTTTAGAAACAATTGAAAAGTATTTTAAGCCTATAAAAATAATGATTACGAGAACGTGATTTAATATACTCGTATCACAAAATTCAAGACTATAGAATGGATAAATATAAAAAAACTTCCCACTGTAAGTACCTAAGGGTAAAGACCTCGATCGTTAAACAAAGTTCAAGGTCTGTGGTCATAATCAAGAGTTGTTATAGTTTACTCGGTACTTTGATGTGACAAAACTTGGTTATAATAATAATTACACTGGTCATGAACCAGTCTGATTGTATTGGTCTGGGTGTTTTCTATGTAAAGCCCGAAGGCTATATGGCGCTGTGTAACTGTCTGTGGATATTTTTAATTTATTGAATTAAACACAATTTTCTGTTTAAAGCACGGTAAATTGAAAAACTCAGCGTTTTCTTCTCGACACGACGTTTCGGTGCTTAGCAGTTACCGTGACCACGGGTGTTTGCCCGTTTTATTCAAATGTGACTGTTGAACAGTTCTATCAACCAGTTAATTCTTACTCACGAGGAAACTGTAACAGCTTCTGGTCGAACAATTACCTGAAAATAAAAATAACATTTAATGTAAGGAAATCGGAAAAACAAGGTGAGAACTATAATTATGTTGTTTAATGAATCTTTTTCATCACGATTGTTAAGAGGGTATCTTTAACAATATACTTCGTAAGCCAATGATTTTATGATTTAACACCGTTTGTTTCTTTTAAGTATTTCTCTGTCATAATTAATATTTTTGTGAATAAATTCCGAAAAAATATGAATTCTGACAGTGAGATAGAAATGGATTCCAACTCATAAACCTATTCATGAAAAGTTATTTTTTAGACCGAATTATTATTCTTATAATTGATGAAAAACACACTTTAAAAATATATCTTTAAGACAAGAAAGGATTTTCAAAATAAATGCGCACATTTAGTCTCAAATCATTCAGTATCACGCCAAACAACCAACCAAAGTTTTTGTGGAATTCTGCCGTTTTAAATTAGCGAAGCAATTTCAACTCATTTACGATCATTTGCAATGCACGCAAAGTGGACATTATTTTGCACTCCCTGGAGAATAAAACCTTGCTAAGCGTAATAAAAAATAAATACTATTTTTAAAATACAGTGGAATGTATTCCATTGTATTGTGAAATATGTTCCATTATGAAGATACAAATATAGTGTAGGTATATATAGTTAGGAGAAATGATAAAGAAGACATTCATAAAGAACCAAATTAATATTTTCTGATCCAAAATACCCGTCTCGCCTTTGACATGGTAAACCTATATAATTAACTGTGACCTTCATACGAGTATATAATTGTACTGACATCTTAAGATAATACTTACTGAATTTACAGGAAAAATAGGTTTTATAGCTTTCGTATTAAATGTTACGAATGCCTTTTTAATTAGGATTAATTAAACTAGAAATTTGATAAAAAATTGTCCTCCTAAAACTCCACTTAAAAAAAACTAGAATTTTGGTACTATTATTGGAAACCACAATAATATATACTTGTTTATTATCACCGCTACATTATATACCTCATATTTCTCTAAATTAAGTAGATTTAAAATAAACAAAGATTATTTATGGTACCAGAATTTGTGTAGGTACCTTACCTATAAGTTATAACTTAGTACTGAAAAACTTAACTGCTACACATTCCTCAAAATCCATAGCATAATATACAAATATTACACTCAACACAACGTTTTCAGCAGATTCAAAAGTTAAGATGGCGATCGAATAATTGTGTCATTATTCCAATACCAAATATCCTAAATTTTTTGCGGTATACGTCTGATAAATATATAAAGGCGACTGGAACAAATGTACCATGCAATTAACATTATGCCGGCATTAACAAGCAGAATTGGGGCTCCGTTTGCGGTAGGTCATAGCCAACGGAAGCAGATCCATATCTGTCATGAGAAAGAGGACGGTGCAAACCAATAATATTCTGTATATATAAAGGTAGATACGCCACCCGTGCCTCAAAAACGAACCGCTAAAGATACTATAGTTTGTAGGCATTTGTTTAGGTAAATGTACGCTCATTCGAAATATGTGTATGTGTGCTGACGCTGCATTCGGAACACTTTTTTCGATTGTTATGTGAGCATATCACGTATCTTTACTTTTTACATAGATCATTGGTTCAGACCACAAACATCCGAATATACAATTAGACTGGACAAGCCGCCAAGTTTATAGGCAGTCCCAGTGTCGCAATTTCTTTTCGGTTCTTACCTGTGAAATGTTATTATATTTCTTGCTAAATTTACTGATTCATTGCGATGATGGCATGTTACAATTGCACAGGATGGCATTTTGGGAAAACACGGCAATTTCTTCTAATATTCGTGCGTCCTGACTCGTCTCACAGAGCGTAAACTGGCAGCCAGTGTATGCTCATTGAGCTTACATTTGTCGCACTTAAAAACGCGACTTGCCCCATCTCCTGTATTGGGAAATCTGTGGTTCAGACAAACAATATGAAATAGCTGTTAGTATCGAAGCGAGTGAATCGATGAAAATGGCTAATGTTGAAAAATCTTTGCTCTATGCAGTATAAACAAATAATAACTACGCCTGGTTATGCTTTATGCCTGAACCCTTATAACGATTTATATAAAATGGGTTTTTGAAAGTATTGAAACAGTATTTTAAAGTGTACGAGTAAACACTCATATTTTACGAGTTCGATACGTGACACTGCGGTGATACCTAACCAGACGACTCAGTAGCGAGTCTAGCACCCAGCAAAATTATACTTGTAGATAATTCATAGATAATATTATATATGTAAATACCCAATCCACACTGGGCCCGCGTGGACGACTAAGGCCTTATTTTCGGGTAGGCTCGTGCCCCTCGGTGGGGACGTTTATGAGCTGATGACGATGTAAATATAACTTATATATATATATTTATTAATCTAGTTGTGTTTGTAATATACAGGAAATACCTTTTTTGATGTAATCGTTATTTAAAGTCTGTGCATGGTTGCTAGCCTCAGCCGCTTTAATTTAATTTCTTTTTTATTTAAATCTGCTGGTAAAAATATCTTTATAGAGAGCCTACCTGTTATTGCTCCTTGTTATAACCTTTTCAGTTGACACCATGTGTACGAACTAAATAATCAATGGCAGCTAAGTGGAGTGTGACGCTCTTCTCTTCACACAATAATGATTAACAAACATAGACTTAGGCAATTTTATGTATGAATGAGTCATCTTGGAAGTGTTTACTCTATTACGCCACCTGGGTCCAACATTACATTATTAAACTTGTTTATTGCAAGGTCCTCAAATACCTTCACATAACATGAATGTTTCTGAGCGGAATTCCGATAGTAAGGTTTATTGGTACTACATTTCCGGTCCGTGTACTGTTTAGCTTATCGCAAGCTAATCTCGCGTACCATTAATCAGAGGTAACAACGCATTAATTAATTATTCAGAGTGAACTTGGTTTAGTTTTTATGGACATTCATGCATTAGAGAACTTGTGAACGTTAGTAACGGTCCAATTATTATATCTACTTAAGTTATTTAATGTTGAACACATCAATACATGCGTCGGTATAACATCCGTGGCTCAATGGTGAGGACTGTTGCCCTCCTACCGGAAGGGCTAAGGTTCACATCCCGCCACGTAGCAATGTGTTTTCGAGCTTCCGAAATATATGCACGTTATCCGACGCTCTTACGGTGAAGGAAAACATCGTGAGGAAACCTGCGCACGCCTGCGAAGAGATTCAAAGGTTGTGCGTGAAGTCGTACAACCCGCACTGGGCCCGCGAGGACTACTTAAGGCCTTATCACCCTAATCGGGTAGGCTCATGCCCATGGGAACGTTTAATGAGCTGATGATGATGACATCAATACATGTAAGCAACTACTCGTTTGTCAGGCGACAAAGCATCGTTTTTTTCCTCATATGAAATTATTTCTGTTATGATTATGAAATACTTTAATTTGAAAGTATAGTAGAAGTGTTTAATGTGGGAGAGCTATGCTTCGGTATACAATATTTTTGTTTCTTTCAAATAAAGTTTCACATTGATATAAACTCAACACTGTAAGAAACAGAACGAAAATAGATCTTTAAAGTAACACAATCAACAAACTTTACGTAATTACTTCATGTGTGCTCACGAAAATACTTCATGCTAGAATTCTCATTAATTTATAACATCGTACGTGTGTGCGAATTCTTCAGTACATATTAAACTTGGTACTTGTACTAAGAATTCCAACTCCCGTGGCCTAAAGGATATATCTCATATGAGCAAAATAGTTGGTGGCGCTTAATGCCCGCTAAGAGGTTGCTCGCATTTAGTTCACGTAATTCTGGCAAAGTTTCAACCAAGTACATCCTATACACCCATAAGCGACCCACAATGGGACTTGGTATGCTATTGTTATGTACACGTTAATATTTATGTTCCTATCTGTTGATAATGGGTGAACTTGCACCTAATCTAGAGAGCGTAGAGTCCAAAATCTTTCAGCAGGTAACTTTAGATTCGTTCACGGCGCATTGTTTCTTTGGTTAGTTAATGCGCGACGCGGTTTGGGTTTGTATGGTGATTTTAACGTTCCATTGATGAGACGTATACCAATACCTTATAGAGCGAGCATTGTCAAGCCAAAATTGAAGAAGCGAGCTTTTGTTTTGCTCTTGCTTACTAGCATTTTTATGACTTGTATATCTTAGGAAGCAAAAAATTGGTGGCTTAGGAATTTTTCAGATATGGTATGCCTGGCCCTATAAATTGGCGGCTAGCAGTAGTTAGAACTTTGTGTAGTATTGCAATAGTATTATATATTCTTTAGCCCCTCCGTGGTTCGGATAAATGTTACGCTAATTAGTACTGGTTACTAAGACCGCTCATGATGCCAGTCGGTAACACCCGCTATCAGTGTAGAGGGTTACAGACCGATTTGCCCACAGCCATGCTGTGAGGCCAGGCCTATGACTTTCAGTGGGACGTAATTAGTTGGTTGAATGATCAATTTACAATTTTCTGGTGGCACTTTGTTCATTAGCTCCTAATCGTTATAATTTATTGTCTTCATTTGTTGAATTTATTCAAAAATTGTTCACCTCTATGATTACGCAACATCTCAGTTTATTAATTCTGACATTATTTTAAGAAAAGGTTTCTTTCTTTATATTGAAAAACTCATCAATGCAGATACAACATGAGTATCTTATTTCCAAAGTGGTCTTCAAGCACATACTCTGCTGATGTATCATAGCAAAGAAGCTATTTTGGGATGCACAATAGAACACCTCTGACAGGGCACTTTTCCACCTCGGTGAGGGTCCTATTTTCAAACTCACACGTTATAAAGACGGGGTCTATACGCATAGTTCTAGCTATACAAATAAAGTAAGTTTTCTGACCTACTGTGATAATTAAACTATTGTTTTATCGATGCACTGGACCAGAGCGATGGGTTACGCTCCAAAACATTTAACGACGACAGTCACTGGGTGTGACTTTTAGTTAGAAGTCAATATACTGACTGAGTTATCTCACCTGTCGATAAAGTAAATTTTTCTTGTGTGAGATTACCCAATGAAATAAACAAAAACTGAAAAAGCGCGAGTCGGACTCGCACGTGGAGGGTTCCGCAGCAGCAAGTATAATTTATTTATTTCATAGGATATAATAAATAAAAAATATTATATTACTTAGGCACCTACTACAGCTTAAATATGAAAAAATAGTGAATCACCGTTTATGACGCATAAAAAAACTACTCACCAGAAATCGTTCAAACAAAATTTCGTTGACAGATTTCATGGTCATGTACGTCATATATATTTATTTATTTTATCAACCCCATAGTTTAGAAATTAGAGGGGGGGACACTATTTACAACTTTGGGAGTGTCTCTCGCGCAAACTATTCAATTTATAAAAAATATATTAGAATCATTTTCAAGAGCTACACATTGATACCCCACAGGGGGGGTATGACAGAAAAGATAATTTTGAGTTTCAGTATGTATGGGCAAACCAAAAAAAATTTATGTTTTTTCAAATTTTTTGTCAAAAGCTGTTCACAGAATACATATAATTACAAAGTTTAAACAGTGTAGTGCCTATAGTTTCGAAGAAAAAAGGGTGTGACATACAGGCGGACGGATAGACAGACAGACTTGAATCTATTATTTGGCTACGGAACCCTAAAAACCAATACACACTAAAACGTCTTACCACTAACATAAACGGAATTACGTTACGCACGTAACTAGAAAACGGATTAACACATATTAAACCCAAACTAAGCTACTAATTTGAAGAACGCGAACTAAATAACAGATAAACACATATTAGGTCAGAACAAAGGTAACAATTATAATTACGGGAACTAAACAACGGATAAACAACAATAATGTATCCAGTAAATTTACTGTCTGTAAGTACCACCCTTCAGTTCTGATTTTAGTTTCGAAACATAACTCTTATTTAAAATATTTTAGATCTCAATTTTTTTATTACAAGAAGCACCCGTTGGAAGGCAAATAATCATGTCCCTGCAAAAATGTTTAGCTATAATATAATGCTCAGGGATTGAACCAGGAGCCTTTGATGTAAGAGCTCAGTTTTCAACAATCACTAAATAACGTCCAAATATCGTTTCAAGTAACCAAATATTTGTACAAGGCAAAGTCAACCTTTAGCGTAAGCAACCAATATTTGGCCACAAAATTCGAGCCTACTGCAGCTGTTTACAGGCACTTAAAGTAATGCGGTTATAAACCCAATCAATATGCGGACCAAGGCAAAATCTCATTAAAAACCAATTACCTTCGGATGCTTTACGTATGTCATTCAAATATACTGAATATTATTAAGTAAATTAAGATAATCTTAATACTTCCTTATTTGGAGATGATATTCACAAATTTGGATTTTAAAACACCTCCTTGAAGTTTTAAGGACTTCCATAAAGCGATTAGCTTTAACTAAGGGACTAAATGACGGTCAAACTTATAAATATTTATAGGTAATGAAAAAGAAATAAAATTGAAAAGAAACAAAACGAAAAGAAAAATATCCAGATTATTTTTATAGAACAAGTAAAAAATACAGTACGTAATTCATATTAAGTAACTGAAACAAACATATAAAGAATATTGTGCTTCAACATATTCCATACTGCCTGTATTTTAATTTTATTATAAAAATCAAGAAGAACAGTAAAATACAAAGATACATCAATACAATTCTGCTTCAATCCTAGTTGCCTACAATGCGAAAAATTCAAATGCATTGCTTGTCCTCCACGTACCGGCATAACTAGATGCAATTTGTAATGGTTTCCTTTGGCTCATGCATATAAATAATACTAATATTCTAGAGCCGTTTCCCCACGATGGTGTCAAAAGCTAAAGCCAAGAAACCAGCGTTTTTTGGCAGAATGCCATATTGTTTAAATGGCCTTGCAGCTACCACAAGCGACTTTTTAACTTATTTTAACTTAGAGCAAATGATGCCAATAAAAATCAATATGTAATTTTAGAAAGAAAGAAAGAAAAAATCTTTATTCAAATAAATCTGTTTGAGATACTTTTGAATCGTTAATTGTTATTATTATTATTTTTTATGATTACTAAGTAGGATCTTCGAGAAGAGCCGGCAAGAAACTCAAGATCTTATCTTATCTTTAGATCCGTGAAACAAGGATAATGTATAATTATTGCATATGGAATATCCTGAAACCTACAAAACCACTTATATTTACTGAGCATTAAACCAGGGTTTTAATGGATCCGAGTCAAACCACCATCTTTAGCGTTACGGTCAACCCAATTTCTCTTTTCAAACTATTGCGCTCCTATTCTGCGCCAGTTAAAATAAATAAATATTTACCGACATTCACACCGCTGTGATCACCTCCTAGCTGTTACTAAGCGTTAGCCTGTCATATAAATAAATAAATAAAATAATTATCCACTGTCATACACACAGCGCCATCTAGTCCTAAACTAAGCGTCAGCCTGTAATGTGGATACTAAAACACGTATTAACATAATTATACAGTTTTTTGTATATAAACATAGAAAATACCCAGACCAATACAAACAGACAGTTTCATGCACACAAATGTTTGTACTGCCCAGGGAACCCGGAACCCTTAATGGCCAACATCTCAACCATTACACCAGATGGATCGTCAGATATCCCGATCCTCCGCTTTTCACATCCAGCCTCCACTGGCGACCTTTCGCAATTCGTCGGTTCATAAGGCCGTAGGACGACCTACGCTACTCTCTAACTTGCTTGTTGTAACCGCATCTATGCTATTGCGCTAACGTTTGAACATCTATTGTCTATTCGCAGTTTTTGCAGGTAATTGATCAAGAGTCTAATCTGTTTTCGTCTCATATATGTTTTTTAAGTTTATCTGTCTATATTTCTTTATTTTCCTCATGAAAGTTCGGAATACTCCCCCAAATGGTGCATTAGGTGTGTTCAGAACACCATTGTTATAACCTTTTGACGTCTTATACAGAAGTAAGGGTGCTTTTGGAGTACCGTATCACGTATTTCAAACCATAAATCATAGTTGTATTTATATTTTGATAAACTGTCGATGAAATCTAATTTATAACTTTAAATTTGGTGCAGGGACAGATTATAATCTATTACCTACGGTTTATAAGATTTAAACAAACTAGATGGTAATCCAGAAATGGCATACAGAGTATGTTCAAAATAATTTTATTATCATGGACCTATTGCCCAACTTGGCTTACACCTGAAAAAAAAAAATCAAAATTCTTTATTCAAATTAGGCTTACAAAAAGCACTTATGAATGTCAAAAAATATACAAAAATATAATAAAAAACAATTAAAAATACTAAACTAAAAATATGAATTTTCATGCTTTGAAAAAAAGCGCTTCAGTGGTTTGGCCTGTTGTGAAAGAAGCATCCAAGAAAACTCAACAGTGTAGCTTTTTTAAAAACAATTACTCAATGTAACAATATATCATAAACACTGAAATAGCTGAGCAGTTTAAGACCAGGGATTTTTATCACATAAATATTCGTCAATAGTGTAGTACCCTTTTTTAGAAAGGTGGTTGAAGTTGTAGATTCGATTCTCGGAGACGATAATTATCTTTACTTGAGACCGCGTGCAATGTACGTATGTCCATTACAGGACTTATCATAAATTTCAACTAATCAGTCGAATTGGAGATGCAATTGAGACTAAGAGATCTCTGTTTTCATTTCTCTGCAAAATTGCCCCTACCCCCTTAGTCGTAGTTTGGTGTTAAACAATATTTTAGGTTTTATGTCATTAGTAGCTACATTTATCAACGATTACGCTAGCCATCTATCATGCATATGCTAAAAATAATAATATACGGAACACTTAAACTTCAAAATTCCATTTTATAAATTCTGAAAACCAGAGTCGCCAAGCTATTGCCTTCCCTTTGTAAGCAAATTACGCCTTTGGAGATTTTAGACCTATGTCACCTGGACTTATTTTTATAATAAGGTAGCTTTATATTACAAAAAGTATACTCAGTCAGAGATAATTGACGCGATTGAATTTGATTTTTCACAGCAATTTATTTGTTAATTATTATTACTATTATCAACGTACATTTATTTATAAAGCTTTGACTTCAGGGAAAATAATCTAAACATACAATGATAATATAATCATTACTTTTTAAATATTTCAAAGTCAAACTTACTTGTCTAAAGTAAGTTAAGTACTCAATAAGGATTAAGTCTTTACTGGATCATTTATGCTTAATCAATATGACAAAGTTTATGCTCTACAATAGTAAATAAACGTTAACTTAATAAACTTTTCATGTAATATTTTAAATTTTGGAATCTCCATGCTGATATGGTTCTATGTTAAATTAATGATTATTTTATTTAAGTCGGCTTTACGTTTTACCTCAGTCTAATTGAAAACGATGACGAGGTCGATGGTGGTACACGTTTACTCAGAAAATGCCTATTCACTCAGGCCTTAAAGAAACGAAGGTCGTATGTATCCGGAAACGCAGGAAGGGCGTTACTCTCCTTAGCGGTGCCAAATGAAAAATACCATCAGTTTGCCCTTTTCTGGTTATTTCGAGGGTTAAGATTTTTTTCTTTATGTTACAGAGTGAACAGGACGGTCAGGATGCTCACCTGATGGTAAGTAATACGCCTGACCATGATGATGATGATAAAGCGGCTTTGAAGGAAACCAACAACTGAACAGTTATTATTGCCATCCATGCCGCACTACGCTCCTCCCTAGATAGATGTTAGGTATCTTATACCCGTAATTTCACTAGCTACAGTACCCTCATCCCGGAACACAAGTGTATAGCACTTTTATTTCAAGGGACAATGACTGGCACTGCGCTGTCACCTACTTAGACGAGTCTGTATCAATCTACCACCAAGTAAGATTACTGAGAAGTTACATAATAAGGGTAATAATCGGGTCCTTTTTATTGTGCTGTTTCTACACAAACTCTCCGAAATACATTTCCCTCAAGTTGAACACAAACTCATAACTGATTATGAGCTAATTGCGGTTTCATATTAACAAGAAAAAGTTTAAAAGCCTCTAAATTATGGATTACTCGGAAATACCAACTTTTATTGTTTAGTATACGATTTCACCAAAATTTTTGTTTTGTCGTAATAAAAAAAAACTTTATTGGTTTACAATCAATTTCTTATTTCTAATCGTGGGAGTCTCCTTTTAAGCATTAAAATTGCCTGTAACAGGAGACACCGCTTCCTCAAGTTTTGCTAACTAAAATAAAGTAAAAAAGAAATTCACATGTCAAAAATCTGTACATATAACCACCCCCATTATGTTACTTATAAATGTATTATACAGTCTTATTTCAATTAACTTCTTCATCATATCAGCATCAAGCTGTTTACTGCTGAACATAACGGATAATTTCCGATCATCTGTCGATCAGCTATCTGCATTAAGCGACTTCCATCAATCTTTTTCAGATCATTTGCCCATGTAGGTGGTACGAGAATGTATGCTTCGGTTGTCGGCACGTGGTTTCCATGCGAAAACCTTTTGTCACCAACCCTTTCGTCACCAACGGCCATCGGTTCTTGGGACTATGTGCTCTACCTGTGTATGCCATTAGGCTTTGGTTACACGAGTGAGTACCTATGTTAATGACCATAGTTCATCTACGTTGCTTCTCATTTTGGATTTGATCGCTTAAAGAAGCCCTCTTCATCGCTTATGACCTTGTTAAGTGACCCAATGTCAAAGACTACATCTGAAAACAATAACACCTGAAAAGAATAAACAAAGAAGAAAATTGAAAAATATCACCAAAATAGTTTTTTTATCGTTTTGGGAACGTTTACGTGAATTATAAACCAATGATTATGATAATCTGCATTTTCTTCTGTTATTTGATGCCTAATCTATTCGACTCACAAAACCTTGTCTGTCGGACGCTGTTTGTAAATATGTATATAAACGTATTGTTAATGTCATTGCTTGTAAACACATTGAATGGAATAAATATCTCCGTTCGTAATATGTTCAGCGAATATATCAAACAATTATGCATTATAATTTACAGCATAAAAGCTACGCAGTTAATTAGTCTACATCTAAATGTTTCTATGAGCTGAAATGAGACTTAGTTATTGCGATCCACGGCAACCGCGTTCAACAAACAAACATAATTATCAATAAGCACCGGAGCTGTTTGGAAGATCATTGCCTATTCTATTCCTATTACCATAGGAGAAGCCAAATTTTGAAGACTTGGCTTCTCCTATGGATTATCTCTTCAGAATGATGTGCCACGGGCTGGTAAGGTTGACTTGGTTCCTAATAAGTTTAAAGATCGCTTTTACATCCTTAAAATACTTATAAAGTCTAAACTATCTTGATAGAACCTCCCTCGCTTTAGGAGTAGAAACTCTTGCTTTCTAAATAGAACCGAAGCAAACCCGGATCCTGAGCCCAAACCGGATGAGGCTTATTAAATTGAACGTAAACAGTACTTCTGTTAAAGTTTTTCATAAGTTATCCTACAAATATAACCGTCTTCACTTAGCATTCAATTAGCAACTTCATAATTAAATACCGAAGTTCATTTAGCCTTTTACAAAAGTTTAAATGGAATCTTTAAGAAAATTGGTTTATCTCCGAGATGCCACAAGAAAATCTATTTTGCGCGCATAACTTTAAAAACAAATCAGAATATTTGACATTGATTAATGAAGCGTTATTTATTAGTATTGTATAAAACTTTTGATACAATGCACGGTGGTAATTTAGGTTTTGCATGTGATTGTGACATTGAAGCAAGTATACAAAACATGCCACAAGCAGACTTTACAAACCTTTATAACTTTTCTGATATCATTCACTTTTACGTTCTAATTCGACCTCGTTCAATATTAAATTAACAAAACGAAACTTAACCGCTAATTGGCTCATAACTCATAATATTAGACAGAAACAATAAATTATACGAATAATCCACATTGCATGACCGAATCGCGATTATAATCTACTCTATCTTACGCGTACCAGACGCTAACTTTCACATTTGTTTTGCATGAGCAACAAAAACTTCTAGCCGCAAACAACTACGATGAAATACCACAGCTTAAAAAACACAAAAAAGTACAAAACACATCCCAAACATTAAATATACGCGAGGCCCATTCATGAAAAAAACAAAACAAATCGCAGCGCGCGAAACCGTGCCACAGATTAAAAAAACAAATGACTACGCTTACACACCTCTTAATGAAGTTGTTGCGCTCCAGATTTGCCGGACAGATCCTGGATATGGTTGTAACAGAACACTGTACCGTCACTTTTTAACACTTGTAGCACTGCGATGTGTCACTCGCGGCGCGGGGAACGGTCTGTTCGCTACACGTACGTTCGGTTCAAGCCACCAACAAAGACTGGTCACAGTTAGCGCGCGGCACCGCTTGCTTGAATCAAGGCCATGCAAAACACTCTGGTCCCATTTCCCCCAGTGGAAAGTGGTCGTATCCGTGATCCGTGCCCCTTTCGGGCAGGTGTGGGAGAAAGCATCCAAAAACACCGATCGTTCCGACTCATTCGCGAGATGATTTGTTCGTTATATATCTGTTTTGGTCATTGCCTCGGCCATGGAAAGTGAAATAACCGGTTGGGAGGCGCCAAAACTTCGAAAGAGTTCACCTGGTTGTCGTAAAAATTTTGGCCTTTATTGAATTTTTATCTTGGTCTGAAAATAAATCACGGTTCCGAATTAGAATATTTTGACAGGCTCACAATTAAAAGAGGAATCATTGAAATTTATAAAACTTAGGAACCTTTTCTCGTAATATGACCCAATTCAATTACTCGCGACCTTTGATTGGAAATTTGGTCCTCACAGATTGTTTGTATTGTTTTATTTGATTCTAAGAAATCGTCCCGGGAGAATCGGAAAGGCATGGGTAACATGTACCTACCTTTCCAAGTTAGTTTATTGTGCTTGTATGAAAGCCTATCCTTTTTTATTCCTTATTGTAACCTTGAATATAAATAAAGTTAAGCCAGTTTGTACAAAATGTCTTATATAATAGTAAAATACTAATTATGGTTAAATACATATACTGGCAACTTAGTTCTTACACCAACTAAACTCAAAAAAAAATCAGAGACAAAGTAGAATTTTTTTACTTACATGAGAATCGTTCCAGCGTTTCAGGCGTTAACTGAAGTGACCAAGAGAGTCCGCAGGTAGAAAAAATTGAAATGGCAGTGGGTAGGGTACACGCGAAGAACTGATGGAGATGGTCAAAAGTTTCTCAGATGCCGTCTATGAAACAAAAAGAAATTTACTAGGTTGTAGATTCGATACTGAGTCGTCTAGGTAGGTAACACCTCAGTGCCAGATATCGTCCCATGAAATAAGAGTGCTATGCACTCTTGTTTTGGGATGAAGGCACTGTAGCTAGTGAAATTACCGGGTATAACATCTGTTATCTCGGGTGATGGGTGCATGCAGTGCGGCGTTGATGGGTACCATTAATAAAGTTGGTCTAACTCAAACTAGATTGGAGGAGTTCGGGATTCGCATCCTGTTTATTGTGGCCTTATAATTGTATTCTCTTAAGTGTCAAACTTTTGCCCTTATATAATTTTCGAGGTAAGAACAATAAAAAATCATGTTTATGGTCATCATCATCATCAGCCTATTAATACTCAATGCACGGCACAGACATCCGAATATACAATTAGACTGGTCAAGCCGCCAAGTTTATAGGCAGTCCCAGTGTCGCAATTTCTTTTCGGTTCTTACCTGTGAAAAGTTATTATATTTCTTGGTAAATTTACTGATTCATTGCGATGATGGCATGTTACAATTGCACAGGATGGCATTTTGGGAAAAAAAGGTATTTTTTTCTAATATTCGTGCGTCTTGACCCGTCTCACAGAGCGTAAACTGGCAGCCAGTGTATGCTCGTTGAGCTTACATTTGTCGCACTTAAAAATGCGGCTTGCCCCATCTCCTGTATTGGGAAATCTGTGGTCTAACTCAGACTAGATTGCGAGGAATTCGGGATTCGCACCCTTTTAGCCTTTTAATTGTATTCTCTTAAGTGTCAAACTTTTGCCCTTGTATATATGTTTTCGAGGTAAGAACAAAAAAAAATCTTGTTTATGTTCATCATCAGCCTATTAATACCCAATGCACGGCATAATTATATTAATCATTATAGTATAGCTATAGTTAGATAGTCGGGAGTTTTTGCTTGTCAAGCAATAAAGGATTCATAATATCATACAAGCCTTACTGTTTATTGCCAAACTTATTTTACAATACTATCGTATTTGTCTAGAATACATTGACACGATAGTTACATAACTTCAAACTTACTTACCTTACTTCAAACTTCACACTTCTTAGACGTACTTTCATCCAAGGGGTTGCCAGAGCCTCGGTTTTTGTGTCAATCTATGTATTACGTATTTATTCAGCAGACAATTTATCAAAGAAAAAATGAATAGAAACATTTAATCAAATAGAAGGCTAAGTAAGCATGACTTTATATATCAGACGAGGGGTTATTATTAAAAACATTTACAGTAAAGTTTCTGTAAAATTTGTTTGGGCGTAAATTTAGGTACTCAGCTATATTTCATCTATAAAGTTCTTCATAGCATATTCCGAATTCGCCTTGTTGTACTTAACTTGCCTCCTCATGAAACCATTTTGACTACATTGAAAAGTAATATCAGAGAATACTTTGCCATGCTTAGTTATGACCTTAATATTGCTAAAGAATGTTTTTGGATTTCTTCAAAATACTTTGTGTTTACAACAAAAGTGTACGTCTTATTGTTACAGTATTGCGATATGCTAAGAATAATATAAGTTATTTTTTGGCTTTCGAGCGTATTTAATTAATTTAAGCTTTATGCACCAAACTAACTGTAAGTTAGTTTGTACGACCTACAATGTCGAAGTTAATGCTTAGATGAATTCTCTACTATTTAAGTTAAAAGCTGTGCTCTAGATCAGCTATGGGTGTGGTAAACGTAACATAGCGATGTAGTCTAGCTATTGCCATCCGTCGTATCTTTTTGATAAAAAAAGTAAAAGTTTGTGCAACGGTACTGCTTCTTCCTCTGTGAAATGTCTTCGAGGAACTATTTCAAACTGAATTAAATTTTTGTACAACACAACTAACTCAGTGGCGTGCACTCCATATATGCCAATAAGCAGAGCATACCCTGTGCGTCCAGACAACCTGGAAAATCTTCAACATATTAAATGATTCCACTTAATCGCCCATTTTCCTTGATTTGAAACGAAAAGATTTGAAACCATAGGTGATCTGCTGTCATGAAAAGCATACAATTTGACAAAAAAAAATGGTTTTGGCGATTGTGTCACTCCCTTTCTTTGCATACCCTACTTATAATCTCTGTGCACGCTACTGAACTAACTGTACCTAACTTTATAACAAATTAAATATAAAAGTAAATGAAACCTAAACTGAAGATAAGATAATTTACACCTTAAACTGATCCGAATAAGTAAGAGCAAAGGGGCTAATGGAGTTACCTACAAGTATTCTCCTAAGAACCGACGAGTTTTTATTTTTTGAAACGAGTTGCTATACAAAAGTGTTTAGCGGTTATACCTTTACTATTATTGTTTAAATTTATTGATGTACTGTTAGTAAGTCCACTGTTGGAAAATAGGATTCTCGATCTAATGACTTTTAACGTAGATTGACCACCAACCAGATAAACCGATCACTTAGGCGGCGGATAGCCTATAGACGTTACGTATTAGAGATTGCTCCACCTGGATGATTAAGGAACACCTACGTTTAGCAGTGTCGTTTTTAAGGTTGTAATAACGATTGCATTCTGGATATTTAATGTAGGGCATCTACGATAGTTTTGTAGATTGGTGAGTTCATATTTCATAATAACAATCTCGAATGGAAAATCCCACCCAAAATTTTTAAAAACAATTTATACATTTCATCGTCGATCGTATTTTTTATTATCGAACTTAATAACAGAGATGACTGTATCCTGCATTGCAAAATTGTAAAATAATATTACATTTCTTTAGACAACAATACTTGTATGGCGTCGACCTTGTCAATACTACGCACGGGCCGGCCATGTGCCAGAATTCACATTCGCGGGAAACCCACGTGGTTGAAATGGTAAAACCTCCATTATTATCATATTATAATGTTCCTTACATAAGACGTGTTTGAAATATGAATTTAATTACACTCTATGTATTACGACAATAAGCTCAGTGCCTTATTTTAAAGTAACCTTATTTGAATAAATGGATTTTGATTTTGACTTTCACTATGTTCACAAATGTCAAAGTAAAAGAAAAAGCACAACAAAAATAAATCAAAACATTTTTAATACCAAAATACAAGCAGAACAGAAAAATGTATTTTAATAATTGAAAAAGCGTTTCATGGCCCAAAAAAACAGTACAGCCATTTTCAAACAATAATTTAATGTGCAAATATTTTATAAACACTAAATTGTTTGATTGTAAAAACTAAAGTAGGGTCACTTATTTTAATTAATTCAGAAGCTTCATAACCCATCAGGATTTCATTTCTATAATTAATTTCTGATTTATTCATTATATATATATATATATATATATATATATATATATATATATAATAAAATGAATGTATATATATTATATTATATATATATATAAATAAAATGAATGTGCTGTCACATAATATAAATGTATTATGTACGTAGTCAGCCAATGATGTAAAAAAGTATGGATTCGTGATATGCTCACAAAACAATCGAAAAAGTGTTCCGAATGTAGCGACAGCGACACACACGACATGACACATATTTCGAATTTCGAAACACATTTACCTAAACAAAAAGTACAAACTGTACTCTCCTCGGCGGTTCTTTTTTGAGCACGGATGGCGTATCTACCTTTATATATACAGAATATCATTGAGTGCAGCGTAAAAACTATGATTTGAAGAAGGTTGCTCGATGCAGGTAACTCCCGACCTATGGGAGTGGAAGCAACTAGACGGTATATGCTCAGCAATAGACATATTTTGAATATAATGATAATAGAAAATAGGTTTTCATTTCATTAATTTGTTTTTTTTGTACAGCCTTTTTTCTAATGGAACCACTTTCGCAATTCAAATCTAGTTACAAAACATAGTTTTATATTCACGTTTGTCTAAAAATATTACTCCAGGGTGAATAATAAATATCCACAGACATTCACATAGCACCATCTCGCCCCAAAATAAGCATTAGCCTGTAATATTAATACTAAACAACGCATAAACACGCACATATACTTTTTTTGCAAATACATACATATTATAAAATAAATATCCACTAACATACATACAGTGCCATTTAGACCCAAACTAAGCATTAAGTCTGTAATATGGGGTACTGAACAACGGATAGAAATATTTTTTGTTAATACACACATATCAAATCATAGAAAACACCCAGACCAATACAATACAGTCATGTACACAAATTTTTGTACTGCCCGGCGATTGAACCCTTGGTGTAATAGCCGACGTCTCAACCATTACACTAGACTAATAGGTCTTTGTCATCATCATTTACGATACATATTGGTATGTCACCATGTCCATTTGGACATGGTGACATGGTGACCAAATGGTCATGATGAGTCCTAGAATGAAGGAGAAAGTGACAGGCCATTGTTCGCGAGTCAAGGCCTTCAGATCAGTCATCGCGCCTTGTTCGTATGATTTGTATGCTAGCCGCATACTACTACATATTAACTTATATATATACTGGATGGTAGGTTCGATATTAAGTCGTCTAGGTTGGTATTTACCGCAGTCCTAGTTGCGGTATATACCTAGCTATATATCTAGATATCTTCCCGTAAAATAGGAGTTTTTGATAAATATGTTGTGCTCCTTCCATGTATCACAAGATATATAAGGGTGCGGTGAGTTGACCTACTCTTCATTTTCTTTTACCTGGACGCCACTCAAGTGGGTAAAAGAATAGATAAAGGGAAAAGAAGAGCTCTCGATTTTACGCACTATGTAATCTGCCCACTGCCATCTCAACTTGCTAACCTTTTTGTCTTCGATTTACATAGTCGTAATTTCTAAGGCTGAAATAATGACCTTAGCAAACAAGCAGGTTTTGTACAGTCACAATAGAAGATGCTTTCAAATATAATACCTATGCCAACGCAAAAAGGTTGTTAGTCACCTGCGATAAGTGCTCCCCATCTGGACACCATTAAAGCGTGTAAGATTAATAGGAGTCGTTACTCTTCAAAGAAACGCGAGCGGAACAGATTCGCCCGGGTTTCCTCTCCGACTTATAGAACAAGGCATTTAATGGAGTGCAATATCTCTTGGCAGTAGTTGTGTAGGTTATAAGATTAAGTATAATATTAATAGTATACTTTGTCACTTACATTCACACAATTTATAATAATAATAATAAATGCTTTATTTCATAACTTAGGCATACTTTTACATGTAATGTAAAAATTGCATTTGAAATTTCCTTTAAGCAAATTAGTTTTGCTTGTGCTAGGAAAATTCGCTCTTCCATAATATTTTGTAAAGACACCCAGTTCACTCATTTTAGATACAATATACTTTAATTACATATGAAATTACAACTTTTAAATAAAATATATGCATATTTATTGTGTTTGTTTGCAAGTGTGTGTATGTGAGTGTGTGCGCGTGTCTGTGTATTCCAGTGTGTATATGTGTATGTATGTACGTTTAATTTAAGTATGCTCAAATAAATAATGTGTAATTTAACTCATAAAAACATACTATTGTCTTATATGAAGCCTCATATTTATTTGTCTTAACATCAATTTGGCATTGTAACAACAATTTAAAAAATATTACCAAAAATATTTATATTATTATATTAAGTACAAGCTGTGTCCCCGCGGTATAAGATATTCTACCGTAGTAAAACATTACATAAACGTTGCTTAACCAATTAAATAAATAATCGAAAATAGCCTTGTTTAGTCACGTGACGCGAAGCCGCCGCGAGTGACAACTTAATTTTTCTAAATAAAAAGGTTTTCCGAAAATAATATGAGCCTTAATTTTTCCTTATAAGCTTAGCTACCTGCCAAAGAAAGTCCCGTCCATATCTGGCCAGCTGTTTCAGAGATAACCCGGAACGAATAGACAGACAAAAATTTTAAAAGTGTTATTTTGGTGTTTGTTCCGTATACTCATATGTATGTAGTAAAAACGATTATTTCAATATTACAAACAGACACTCGAATTTTATTAATATGTAATAGATTAATTACAAGTAATCGGGGCTTAATTATTTTGTTCATATAATTTAATATGACTTGATGGCGTAGCGCTTAGCGCATTCGGTTGACGATCGCACAAGGCAACTCTCAGAAGGCATGTTACCCAGACTTAGCATATAACGGCCCACTGTAAGGCACAGGCCTTCCCGCACAGCATATCTATGGGGAGATTGGGCTGCAACCCACCACGCGGTCCCAATGCAGATTGATGGTTGTCAACGACTAGGTTCCATCCTAAATTTTTTTTATTTATTTATTACCACATACGAAATATTATAGGTCTTAACCTAATGCGATAATACATGTTATATTAAAATTTTTGTTGTATTTATTTATAAAATTGTAGCCGGGAATCTCTGAGGGAGTTGAGATGACAGTCAACTCATATTATAAATGATTCCTGAACTCCCACAGTATGGGAACTTCGAGGGTTACATTTCTGCGCACTACGAGTATGTAATTACCAATAAAGCAATGAACGCGGTAGTCCCACGCTACATTAGGGAGTCATTATGTCGACGCAAATTATGGTAATAAGCCACGCGTAACGGACTCCTTTTTAAGGCAAATAGTACCTACATCAAGCTCGGTAAATCTGCCTCATTAATGAAATGGAAGCTTGCTTGTTATATAAAGCCACTGACATAGTATTTACTTATTTACTATGTTCCATGCCGGCTCATCTTGTAGGTCCTACTTATTTCGGTGGTCATCAAAAATATAATAATGTCAATTAACAATTGACGATTCTTTTTTCATCATCCCTATCTTAGAGTATCAATAAAAGTTATATAGACTCTAAGATCCCTATTGTCGCGTACTATACCTATAACAATTCTTATAAAAGGTTAGTTGCATGAGAGAGCGCTGCTACCTTTCTGCTGAATGATCATCTTTGACACATGTGGTATAATAATGGTCGCCACGTCGGCTTTTACACTGAGGGTTCCGGGTTCGAACCCCGGACAGTGCAAACAATTGTGTGGAAAAATTACTAGATAATGTGCAGCTCGTATTGGTCTGGGTGTTTTTTTTTTATTTAATAAGTATGTAGAAAAAGTACAAAAGTATAAGCAATTAATCCGTAGTTTACATACTAGTGAATTGGGTTAATGGCGCTGTGTGATTTATGGTAGATATTACTGTATTTAATTAAAAACTCAATACGATCAGATCACATATAATGCCTCAAAGAGAAACCAGTTAATCCTAGCCCGTGAGAAATATAAAAGCTTGTTTCACAAATAAATGGAATAGAGATTAAAGTAACGAGCAAGCAAGGTGAGCACGTGTTGTTCGTAAGCCCACATCAATTTGTTTCTCAGGTGCGAGTAAATCCCGTTTTAAACCTCACATACGCCCAGGTAAGGCTGTCTGTCTACCAGTGCGGAGCGAAATAATAGAGCACTAAACAAGGCAAATCAGCCATAGAAATGCATGAAAAATTTTAAAGTTGGGTTCGGTAGAGTTACGCCGTTTAGATTCAGATGCTTGATGATGATCTCTATATATTTGATATCTTTTTCACAGGGAAAATCATATGTGGTCTTCTGGCAACATTTTACATGAAATGTTTTTGGTGGGATACGTAAATATAAAATGCATTGAATAAGTATTACATTATCAGTTCGCTTCGCTTTAAACTATGGCTGTCGTGTGTTGCATATAAGTCACATTACCTTTACTCAATTTTCCTAATCCAGCCTCAATCAGCAACCTTTCACAAGATATGTTATTTTGTCTGCAAATAGCAATTTCCTTAAAACGTACTTTTATGGAACAGCGTGCCTTACGTCTTGATATGGTTAACAAACTCTAGCTCGTTTGATACTGCAGATCTAATTAGGTATACGCTGCAATAGATAATTTATTTTCCATAAAAAAGAAAATTCTGCTTTTTCCGCCATTCCTCCAGTTAGTGACATTCTTTGTTTGCTCGAAGTGTGGCTTTTAAGGCTTTGCATTAAAGACTAGATTAGAATGAAGGTTTGTCTGTCAGCGTTTGTCATCAAACACAATGGACCGGGAAAGTGTCGTCGACCCGCGACAGACCGCGACACGCGTCATACAAAAAGATAAACTTTGTTTATCGCAGTCTGACGAAGGTAGGGTCAGCAGTGACAGAGGGTAACTAAGTTAAACTAAATTCAACTCACAAAAATTACTTTGGGTAAGTAAAGTGAGTTAAAAACTGATTGTGGAGTGTAGAGCGGTAATATGATTGAAGTGAGCGGCATTGAAATGAAATAAGCTTTGAATTGGAAGCCGTGGTATACCAATTGAGTAAAGTAAGGTAGCGTCGGTGGCTCAGTGGTGTGGACTGTTGCCTTCCAATCTGGAGGGTGCAGGTTCAAATCCCGCCACGTACCAATGTATTTTCGAAATTATATGTACGTTTATCCGACGCATTTACGGTGAAAATATCGAGAGGAAACCTGCGCATGTCTACGAAGAGATTCAAGGTTATGCATGAAGTCGGCGAATCCGCACTGGGCCCGCGTGGACGACTAAGGCCTATACACCCGCCACAGGTAGGCTCAAGCCCCTGAGCCTGAGCTGATGATGATGAAGGTATCATTGGGTTTTAGGGTAGGGGCATTTATCGCAACAGTGGGGTAACCTATATCCAGCAGACCATCCGTTACATGGAAAAATAGCTGGGGTGCAAGGAATCATTTTCTTGGTGATATAGCCCAGGGAAGTAAGGTTAAGGTAGAAGGTGCTTGACAAAAGGAGTAAAGAAGAATGAAATAAAGAGTCTAACAGGCGTGTGCTTGAATATGGATTCTCAAGTGTTTTATCATTATCAAAACCATTTATTCCCCGCAGTCGGAACATATTATAAGACATTTAACCAATAACAATATCTTAATTGATTTGTTCCTTCAATTTATTTAACTTTTTCCATAAGGTACTAAGGTGGTAGACTCGATACTGAGTCGTCTAGTTAGGTACCACCGCAGTGCCTGATATCGGCCCGTGAAAGAGGAGTGTGTTGCTTTTCTGTGTTTCGGGATGAGGGCACTGTAGCTAGTAAAATTTCTGGGTTTATGGGACCTTACATCTGTCGTCACGTGTGACGGGCGCAGGGCAGTGTTGACGGAAATGATGACTATCTGCCGTTATTAAATACCTTCAATACTGCTTCTGTCATGGTCAGGCATAGACCAGGTTAGCGAACTGGCCGTCCCGTCGCTTATGAAATTAAAGAAACTAGTTTCTATTGGTAGGTATTAAAAACTTTTTTCTTCTGTTCAAAAGATCTTTTATTTTGGGTTTTGTACATTGTAAGCTAATGTCGTATGGGCTAAAATGAATATTTCTAATTTTGGAAGACGGAATGACTTAACGCTGTTGGCGGCAGGTTTACAGCTTTGCCGGACAATTGGTGAGCGCAGATTTCGCAACACAGAAATTCATGATACTAGCCTAAGGATGTCCCTGAGTGGGACGCCAACTTCGGCTTAGGGCGTTGCAGGGGGGGCTAGCTAACCTATAAGTTTGGAGAGAAAAGTGACCAGGTTCGTACTATATTCACGGCGACTACTCTTAGTAGTATTGAAACGCATAAAGGCATATATAAAATAGTCAAGTTAATATGTTTATTTTTCTGCTGACCTTTCCAATCTACCAACAATCTAAGTTACGATCAAGCACCAGTTCGCCTTTGTTCTGAGCACAGTTCTCTTCCTCCGAGATGTGCTCTTAAATAAACAAAACTAATGTCATACAATACCCATTCGCGTCTTTGTTGACGCAAAAATGCGAAATTGGAGAATTGTGCAATTTTTACTTCCTTATCATACAAATAACTCATTTATTTACATGAATGTTACGCTTTTAAGCAACAACTTCTTGAACATTCATCATAAGACTGCATTATCATATTGTAGAGGTATTATCTCAATGAAGTGTATCCCAATGAAGTAACTAGTAAATAAACTAACTAGACGCACAATCACGTAGGAACGTCAACCCAATGATATTCTGTATATATAAAGGTAGATACGCCATCTGTGCCTTAAAAACGAACCGCCAAAGAGAATACAGTTTGTAGGCTTTTGTTTAGTTAAATGTACGCTCATTCGAAATATGTGTATGAGCACTGCATTCGGAACACTTTTTTCGATTGTTTTGTCAGCATATCACAAATCTATAGTTTTTACATCATTGCGTCAACCAAAAAATTTCTGACATACGTACTAAAGAAATATGTGGTATTCATATTTCAATGATACGTACAGTTAACGTTAAATTTAGAACGTAAAATTATTCAAAAGAGCATTATCAAAAGCATGACTACTTTGTCATTAAGACATGTAGCGAGCGACGTTATTATGAATGAAAACTGCCCAACTGACAACAAATAAAGACCTTATGCCACGGATCAAACTACCAGTATATTGGTTATTTGTCACAATGCCCCGGTTCATTGAGGCAATACAAAGGGATGTCTTCCAGACGCCTCCATTGTATCCAGGATCTTCTGGATATTACATTAACAAAGGATATTGGAGGCGACGTGAACGGGTGTGAAAAACAATACACGTTTCTGCTAGTGGTGACAGTATTTTCCCCGCATTATAGCTATATAAAAACATTTACCAACAGACACGCTTGATGTAATTGCCAAAAATGGTGAGAATACAAAGAAAATAATAAGTGTTTGTTTACAACCAATTTGGTGTAGTGGTTAAGAAGTCAGCTACAACTTCATGGATCCGGAATCTTGAACCCTGTGACTTGATGATGATTGATTTCACCATTTATGGATACTCGTAACTTGTTTTATGTTAAAAATTATACAGGACGGTCAGGACGTTCACCTGATAGTAAGTGATACCTGATCATGACAGAACGTCATTGAAGGAGACAAACAACCGATAGATATTTTATTCTCCTTCAATACTGTACTTCTTCAAAAGGGGCCTAAAATAGTATAGATAAATAATAGTCGCAGTAGAAATGCAGTCAATCTTATAGAAGCGGGTCTCGACGAACCGCGCGGTAACATATGTAAATACCTAAATCATAACTCACTATTGTTAAGTTCCAAGGGTGAAAGTGAAAACGGTTCAATGTTAGCGACCCGACGCTGAATACGTCATCGGTGTGGTAATAAGCTGATGCATGCTTGCCGACCTTCCTTGCTAAATCCAAGTTCCGTATCCGGAAGATAAATCTGGGTCATTCGAACCAGTTTTTATATAGTTGCTTTGCAGTGGAAAGGTTAAAAAGGTTTGGACCGTGGGGACCATGTGCTCTCTTCAACCTATCGCAGTCCACTACTGGACATAGGTCTGCCCCATTTTGTGCCAGATATCCCGGACCTCCACTTCTCTCTTCCAGCTTCCACCAGCGACCTTCCGCAAGTTGTCGGTCCATCGGGCTGGAGGGCGTCCTGCGCTACGCTTGCCAAGACGCGGTCTCCACTCCAGAACTCGTCTGCTCCAACGGCCAGTTTGGCTATACAACGCGGGAATTACCAGCTTTATAGCCTTATTGACGACCCATTTTGTGTAGCGGTTGAGACGTCGGCTGCTACACCAAGGGTTCCGGGTTAATCCCCGGGCAGTACAAATATTTGTGTGCATGAACATGTCTGTTTGTAATAGTCTGGGTGTTTTCTATGTATAATATGTATGTATTTACAAAAAAAATATATCAGTATGTTTATCCGTTGTTTAGTATCCATCATACAGGCTTCACGCTTAATTTGGTGCTTGATGGCGCTGTGTGAATGTCTGTGGATATTTATTATTTACAGTACTATGTCACAGACTAGGGACATCGATATGGCACCTTGTTTACGTTTTGTAGGTTTGTTAGTTTATTGTTGCTTATATATTTGTTTCTATTTTTAAACCGTGTTAGACCACAGATGAACTTAGTGCTTACCATACGATAAAAATGGGTCTTCTTATGCTCGGGCCACACTTACGGCTAATGTCTAGTGTAATGAGGGGTTCGATCCCCGGGCAATACGGGCAAGTGTCGGACGAGGCAGTTTAGGAACAACACATTGACTGTATATTTAGATTTAATGCCGTATATATTTTGGTATAAGTGATTAACCAACGAATTGATAATGAAGACTTACTTGATATGATGTACAATTATTTATTTAAATGATGCACCGAGGGGCATGAGCCTACCCCTACGCGGGTATATGTATAGGCCATAGTTGTCCACGCGGGCCCAGTGAAGATTGGCCGACACGCACAACTTTTGAATCTCTTCGCAGGCGTGCGCAGCTTTCCTCATGATGTTTTTCTTCACCGTAAGAGCGTCGGATAAATGTGCATATAAATTCGAAAAGACATTTGTATGCGACGGGATTTGAACAGCACCCTCCAGATTAGGTCATACCGAAATATTCAAAGTTTAAATATTTAAAGTTTAATATTCACAAATTACAAGACATTGCTGCAAAACGATCTACGAATAAAATAAGTAATGTTTCTTTATTTTTGTATAGCCAATTTACTATCAATAACATCGATCTTTAAACTGCAAGTTGTGATTGTGCACAACAACAACAAACATAATGATTCAAATGTTAAGTTCATAAAATTTTTATCTGATCATCACCGTATGAGATCATCGTCTAAAAAATTTCAAGATTTTCTGTTTTTGGAAAGCGGGGTAGAACAAAACGAAAACGATTGTACCGATTACGGATTTCGTAAGATGTTTTTAATCAGAGTTCCTTTTAATTGGACGCAATATGAATGAAACATTTGAATAAAGGCTTTTGTTCATGGACTTAAAAGCCCGTAATTAATCAATCTTATCTTATACGAAAATGTATCCCCAATGTTACAAGGAAAAGGGGTAATGCTAAATTATATTATCTATTTTAGTTGTAGGTGCATTTAAGAGGATTCTTAAGAGTTTTTTAAAAAGAAATTTTCCGATTAATTGTTATTTTTCCTTTACAATATTTAAAATAGATATGAAAGTTGAAAAATGTTAATTTTAGGTTATAGCTAAAACATTTTTTACCGCGGGTTATACGAAAAACGTAACCTATATGGTAATCCAAGGTATAAATTTTATTTAATTGCATTAGCCGTTTTGAGTAAAGAAAAAAAATATTAACACTCACAAAACTTTCGCCTTATAGATTCGTCATGTCTGTCTGTCTGTCTGTCCGTCCGCATGTCACACCGGTTTTTCTCCGAAACTAGAAACACTACACTATTCAAACTTTGTAAGTATATGTATTCTGTGAACCGCTATTAGGTTTTGACAAGAAACATGAAAAATAATTAATATATTTTGGGGTTCCCAATACATTGAACTAAATCTCAAAAATTTTTATTTCATCGTGCCCCCCCGTGTGGTATCAATGTGTAGAGCTTGACAAATGATAAAGAGGTTCCTAATATCATTTTTTTATAAATTGAATTGTTGGCGCGAGAGACTTCCAAAGTTGAATTTTTTTTTTAATATTAGTGCGATATCTGAAGCTGTCAGAATGCTACTAATATTTGCTACTGGTCTTAGTATGGTAGTCGTTGATACCCCCAATCAGCATTGTTCAACGTGGTGGGTTACGATCAGTATCCATGGGGCTTATAGGTTTAAGAAACGAAATAAGGACAAACTTGCACGCCAACTGAACGCACTACTTAGTAGTATGCGTTCAGTGGCGTGCAAGTTCTCTTAACTTATCGCATGAATCGATTGTCGGATAAACGAAAATAATATCTAAAGCGTTCCGGTTCGATCCAGGCAGTACAATATTTGTGTGGATAAACGTGTCTGTGTGTATTCGTCTGGCGTTTTATGTATAATATGTATGTATTACAACAAAAATGTATATAAGTTCTTTATCCGTCGTTAAGTATCCATATTACAGGCTAATGCTTGGTTTGGGGCAAACGGCGCTGTGTGAATGTCGTGGATATTTATTATTGTATATATTATATGTGTAAGTACACGGGTGAATAATGCTGAATTACAATATACTACCTATAGATAAAGTAATCTTGTGTTCCAGATTAAATTTATTCGGAATAAACAAAGCGCTTCGCTCTGACCGCACTGACATTGAAATATTGCGTAGCACCCTTCATCAATCTAACACTTGCTCGTAACTGATTAAGTTACAAATTCACATCTGTGTGCTTTTTAATGCTACTTAGTAATTTTATCGTTGAATTAGTTGCTGAAAATCATCTGTCTTTCACTATGAGCTTTAATTTAACTTTTCTCAATTTAAATATTTAACTGATCAATAATTAAATATCCACTGACATTCACACAGCGTCTAGCCCCAAGTTAAGCATCAAGCCTGTATTATGGTACTAAACAACGGATAGACATACTTATATACATATTTTTTTGTAAATACATTCATTATACATAGAAAACACCCAGACCATTACAAACAGACATGTCCATGCACAAAATGTTTGTACTGCCCGGAGATCACCCTTGGTGTTGCAGCCACCTCTCAACCGCAACCAAAATGGGTGACGACCATAGTGACCTACATAATGAAATTTCGGTGATATACTTTGCTTTTTGCCCATAAAAAAGCATGTTGAAGGCTCAGCAAATTTTATGAAAATATAAAAATTAGTAAACTTTTTATGACTTGACGTGACTACACTGAAATTCATCCCTTAACAATAAACATTGAATATAATATGACATAAGTGTAAGACTACTTTATTTTTGTGCTGTATTCATTTTAGTAAGCATTCCAGTTTAAAAAGCCGATAAATCCAGAAGTCAAGGTTTTAATTCAGAGAAAAGGACAATTATTCCAGCTTTTGCGATGTTTCTTAATTTATTTATTGGTACACAAACAGATTGTCACAAGTCACGTTGTAAGATAAGTACAATGATAGCTTATGACAGAAATAATAAATAAAAATTAATTGATTAGGTATTGCAAGCTGACTGAAATGATTGTCTGAAAAGACGACCATTGATTAATTTTAAAATTATGTATTCATTTTGATTCATTATATCCATTTCATTCACCTAAATTATTATAGAAGGCTCTATGAATAAATGAAGGCGAAAGGTCAAGTAGAAATGCTTCAGCATAGTTTCTTGTTTTACGATTATGTTTATAGTTCATAACAAAGCATCTTTAGCATTTAAAGTGGCACTTAAATTTCCGAATGCCAACCACGTAATTTTCCCGTTCAGAATTTCTTAAGCGCTGAATTGTTTTTAAATAACTCACGTCACTTTGATACTTAAAATAACTTGAAGTTATTAGCTATAGGTGTTTAAATTTTTTATTTATTATTTCTGTATGCATGTAGTTATGTTTATAACGCTGACTCAAATTAATTTTGAAGTTAAGTCTTTAGGACCTCTTATTCCATTTGGCAGGAAGAGTGGATTAGGTTGGCTTCGATCTCAGAAGATTCTATACCTCTTTTATATAATCTTCAATAAATTACACTGTTTGGTGTTTTCCTGGTATTAAATAAAATCTATACAAGAATAAATGTTGACTTGAGAAAGACTTACAGAACACCGTCACTTAGTCGATTAAGTGATTTCATTAGATTACAATAAACTGGAACACACATATTTATAGAGATTTACGTATTTATTTGTCACTCGTTGACTCGACCAGGGCTTTGACCAAAAAAACTTAAATTGTTTGAATTCACTCACGTCTCGTTGCCACTTAGACATAGCATATTACAAACACATAGCATATGAAACTTTGTATTTACAATATTTTAAATAATGAACAGTTTATGTTATTTGACTCCCACATGCTCACATGCGTCGTGGCTCAGTGGTGTGGACTGTCGCCTTCCTACCGGGAGGGCTGAGGTTCAAATCCCGACACGTACCAATGTATTTTCGAATTTTCGAAAATATATTGTACGTTATCCGACGCTCTTACGGTGAAGGAAATCGTGAGGAAACCTTCATGCACGCCTGCGAAGAGATTCGAAGGTTGTGTGTGAAGTCGTCCAATCCGCACTGGGCCGCGTGGACGACTAAGGCCTAATCACCCTATACGGGTAGGCTCGTGCCCCCGGTGGGGACGTTAATGAGCTGATGATGATGATGATGATGCTCACATGACTTTAAAGTACTTAATACAATACAGTACCACGTTTGGAGACCCGTATACGTGGGGCAAATAACAAAAAAACACAACGTTTCCCGGATTAGGTATTTTATTTTGATAAAAGTGTAACGATAAATATATAGTACCTAGTAAGTAACCTACGTACAATATTTTATTCACATAAGCCATTGATATTTGTTAACTTACCTTATAAATGCATACGAGATGATTTGTACGAGGCAGCCCACTTAAACGTTTTTAACAATTCACTCAAACAAAAATTTTATTTTATATATGTATTGTCAAGTTATTTTAATCACAGTAACGGTAAACATTGATACGTTAAATTGGCCAAATTTATTGTAACAGTAAGCAACATAGTAAGGCTCTTTTACTTGTGCGCTGTTACTATACAATACCTGCAACGTCATTCCTAAATCTTAGCTGAGCCCTTTTGTTACCATCAAGAAAATACTTAAATAAATGTTTGGTTTCCTTTAAACAATGCATTTTTAACAAGGACCATTGAAATCCAGATGATTAGGATTTCTATGGGTTGATTTTTACATAATTAGGTAATTACTCGTAAAGTGTGGGAGAATGGGCCTACTGGAGTAATAGCAAGCCTTATTCAAAACCGGCATCACGCCTTTGCTTTATGTTTCAAAAAGGATATAATACACTACGTATTATTATCTTTCGCCGAACCGTTTGGCGGCCTAAACTGCTTTCCCCTCCAAGTAATTATTTTTTCTTTCACTTTAAAAAATATGAAATTTTGATATCATGAAATAAATTGTTTTATTATTTGGATTGATAGTTTTCATTCACCACTTTTTCAGAGACTGTATAAGTATTATAACTATTTATAAAAAGAAAAGACCTATAGTCTTCATTTTAAATGAGAACACTTTCTTTTTGTACTTTGACAAAGTAAATGCCGACTTCACACAACATGCATCTTCATGTTAAAATTTGCGAAATTTAAAATGGGATTACGTGTTTAAACTGCAGAGTCACACCTGTGGTGTAAGTGTTCATGTTCCCGTATATTTTTTACTCGTCTAATTAATATTCATTAGGCCTGTTTCCATCAGATTAATTGCGAGGACAATAGGAAAGTGTCCGGTATTAGCTTTTGTTTTAGGCAATGTGAAAATGCTGGAAAACCTTATTTATAATAAATTCAAACATACGCACCTAAGGTCACAATTTCACAAAAATGTTTTCTACCAGTTTCAGTAATCAAACAATTGTCTCGTTAAATAATTTTAGAGCTTTTTGATATTACCTGTTAATGTAGAAGTCAGGAGTGCCCGAAAGACAAATAACTTGTAACATTGTAGGTAGTTAAACTGCAGAAATACTCTTTACTTTTACATATTTTTGAATAAATATTGTTGAACCTTAGTTGACCCAGCACGAAGTCATCACTCCATGAAAACAGTTTCATTGCAAATTAATAATAAAAATAATGAATTGATATTTAATTGGCTGTTATTATCGTATATTGTGTGAATTCTTGTGAATTGTCCAAGAAGTGACGATAGTCTAACATTAAGAGTTTGAAAATCTTTCTTGGTAAGGTTTGGCTTTTTGGTAACAGTAAAAATCTCTGACGCACACATTTAGAATTTCTCGACATCCTAACTCTATGGTCTTAAGAAATCCCAAGTAGCCCTTCGAGAAACAATATACCTCAGACAAAGGATATGGTTTCAGAGCAATATACCGATTGCATTACAGATAGTTCGACAATTTTGCAACACTATTACTAACTTTTAAACTTCGAAATGTCCGATTTCAAAATGGCGTCCAAATGTCACATTGGGTTAGTCGGATTTTCTCACAATGGTTAATCGGCTTGTCTTACAATGGTAAAGCAATAATGCCGCAACCCGGGATAGTTCCTAATGGCACCCGGACGCGGGGTAAGCCGACCGTTAAAGTTGCATGGCAAAAGTGCAAGCCACGTATAACAATGTCATTTGTGAAAGACAATGTTGTTTACAAATAAACTTTAACTATTATTATCCAGTGTGTTTAAATATTGAGTAATACATTTAATTTATTTCACGACCCATGAATAGTCCAGTACCGTAAAACGGGGTAAATAGGAACGGCGGGGTAAAATGGAACAAAAGTCTGCATTTCTAAACTGTTCCTTTAGTGTTATTTCTGTTTAAGATAGATCTATACTTTTTTAGTTTCCGAATAATAGAATATATTTTTCTATTGGAAACACTGAGCATTTAGATAAGCCCATCAGTTTCCCTAAAAAAATACGTTGAAAGTGAGGTCCCTGTGGACACGCTTAAATTGTTCCAGTTAACTTATAGTTTTCTACTATTAATATTTGGAATAAAGTCTGAAATTGACGTAATTTTATCATAATAGTAGATTGTGCTTTGAAAAAACGTGAAATTAAGTAAATGAATGTAAATTTTTATTGATAAATCTTAGTTTTAGTGGAACACTGGTTTTTAGATTATTTTTGAGGATAATTGAAACGCGAATGGGGAAAATTGGCACAAAAACAAATATAATTGGAACAACAAGGGGGTTATTTGGGTTGACTAAGGGGTAAATTAGAATTCATAATAGGGTTTTCAAAAACGGAAATTTAAATAATATTGTAAACTAGCTTTTGCCCGCGGCTTCGCTCGCATTAAATTCGGGATAACACGGTACTTTCATTTATCACTATACATAGGATTTCCCCTCCCTCCAACTTTAAAGGTTTCGGGGTCAATTTCAAATTTTTTAGCAAAAATATGTTATAGTGAGCTTACCTTAAAAGAGACATATGCTCTCGCGGACTTTTTTGTAGACTTTAAAAGGAGAACAATACTCTCATACATGACTTTTGTGTAACTTTAACCGTTTACTCAGCGTACGCAGCGGAAGCTCCAAGTATGAAAAAATACCCCCGATTTTGAAACATTCTTCATTGCTGCTCCGCTTCTATTACTCGTAGCGTGATGATATATAGCCTATAGCCTTCCTCGATAAATAAGCTATCTAACACTGAAAGAATTTTTCAAATCGAACCAGTAGTTCCTGAGATTAGCGCGTTCAAACAAACAAACAAACAAACTCTTCAGCTTTATATATTAGTAGTAGAGTAAAGTAAACATTTGTAACTTAAAAAAATATAAATTAAAAACATCTGCTTTAATAATTGCTTAAAAATTATACAAATTTTAACAAACAATGTACATGTAATTAAGCATTAAAAACGGCATTGTTTTATGTAGGTGCTAACAATGCCGTTTTATGCCGGACTATTTCTTCTATTTTTGCCTCGGCATGAACCTTAATCTAACAAGTTCCTATTACTTGCTTTTTTTAACAAGTAATAGCTTAAGTGTTGTAGCTCAAAAGTACAGATATATACATATATATATATATATATATATATGTATATAAATAATAATGGTCCGTACTCTTTAAGTTAAGTTTATTTTGTAAATTAATTATAATATTATGTTAGTGCTCCGCGCATGAGCAAAAGAATTGGTTAAACTTATTTGTCTCTGATTTGTTACCTTTGAATCATTTTAAACTTTTTTTCATCATCATCATCCGTATATAGGCCCTCGTCGTCTACGCGGGCCCAGTACGGATTGCCGATTTCACACAACCTTTGAATTTCTTCGCAGGCGTATGCAGATTTGCCCACGATGTTCACCTTCACGATATACTGTCGGATTATGTACATATAATTTCGAAAATTCGAACACACATTGGTTCGTGCGGGATATGATCCTGCACTCTCCAGATAGGAAGGCAACAGTCCACTCATTGAGCCACCGACGCTCAACACTCATGCACGCGCCGGATTTGAAATTGGTGTCAGTCCGAACAATGCACCGGCCTTGGACGCTGGGCCTTTCCGGTCTTACTCCGGCTCCTTAGGAGTCAGCGTTGAGTAATCTTCGTTGCATCAATAATATTGGTATCCGAAAAGGATTATTACCTCCG